>CBVK0103847981.1:0-10622 GCA_900067695.1 Picea abies
ATCCTCCAACTAGGTCTTGATTTATTATTTTTTATGGGTCCCTCTATTTCTTGTTGAGAATATTTTTATTGCTTTCTTGGGGATCCCTGGGAAAAGCATCTCAAGGTTTCATTCTTTTGGATTTTATATTTTTCCAGCTACTTTTACCTTCTGGGCCTCTAGCCCCTTCTTCCCACAAGGCAAGGTACAACCCTTAGATATTTTTCCAACCCAATGCTCAGACCAGTGTAATGGGATGGATGAGCGGGAGAAAGATGAAAATTTGTAAATATGGTGGGATCGGACGATGGCCTTTCATGAATCTCTCCAGTGGCAGCTCAAACCCTATGGGTGCCATCTTACTAGGGCATCCTGTCATTCCCCCCAAGTGTGGTCAAGTGGAAAACATAAGGTCCAAGCACACGTTAGAAGAAAAAAGATATAAATGCACATATTCAAAGGTTTTGAGGATCAGAGTGACACATACCATGATACCCAGACTCATTACCTCACGGAGAAAGATCCATTTCTGCTGCAGGACCATGCCAATGTGATGGATGTTGTTGTTGCTGACAAAGTGGAGGCGCTGAAGAATGAAAGGATGGACCCTCCAGGGCCATGCTCAAGTTGATCTGGCTCTCGGTACTCCATGTCTAGGACCTGTGGTCCTTGAGACATAATCTCTTTAGTTATCCCTAGGCTAGCGGATAAAAATACCATATCCTAATACCATCAATCTAACACCTAGAAGGAATCAATCATCAAGTGGAAAATGAATAAAACATAAATATATGTTGTTCTATAAGAACTATAACAGTCTTATAGGAAAGGTCCAAAAGATTCATACGATTTGTTATTCCTACCCGAGACCAATAAACACTTAAACCATGATTAATGATGTTAAAATGAATTTCTAAGCCTAAGAAAACAATCCAAATGAGATTCTACAAAACTGTGAATTACTCTACAGGAAACATTGATTATTTGCATTAATCAACATATCTATGCATTAACATGCTAATTACCTTAAACAAATAAAATATTAACCTAAAACATGAAAGGCATGAAAGTGAAAGAATACAGAAGGGTCCTTAAGCTCTCTTGAGTGGGCCCTACCCAAGCAACACAAGGAACCTTGAAGATACTAATGAGTAGGAAAATAGAAGTTCTTCATTGATTAATTAAAGCATAATACATCAATAGAGAAAATCTCCAAGTTCTCAAAGATATATGAACAAAATGACAAGATTCAATTCTTAAACACTTAATTAAAAAACTCACTCTAAAGGCTAGTTCTTGGGATTCCTTTATACTAATAGCTATATTGAATCTTCCTTTCAATCAAGGAGATATTCCAAGGCTTTTCTCCTCAAGACTTGCTCAATCAGGATCCTCGTACTAGTGGTTGTCTTTTTGGTCCCTTGGAGTATAAGTTCAAGGAGATTGGAATGAAGTGGTTCCTCCATGTCTGGCATTGAGTTGGTGGTAGGTGAGGGGAAAATATCCCCTATTTTTCTCCAAGCGTTGGGACCTATGACCTTCCATGTGTGGCTCGAGCTGTTTGGGTTAGGATTCTTTCATAACATCATCATGAAAACCAAGCATAAACAAAAGCATGACTTATCACATCACAAACTCAAACTAATCTTGAAATAATTTGCAACCAACCACAATATATATTAAGCATGGTCAAAACGTGATTTTATAGATACAAAGGTGGTCAAAAAGTGTGTTATTGATGGGCCTTTTGAAAGACATTATGGAAGTCCATCACTCCTCCTGCACCACCTACAGGTGACCCCATCTACCCCTTTGTTGTAGCTCCCTCTATTGCATCACACCTCAAAATTGGTCTCCACTGATTGGTATCCCCATTTAGGAATTTATGGTATCCTCTCCTAATTCCACCCAACCTGCCTCTGAGATGCATCGAGTAAAATATCCAATCTTCGCCAAAGGTTAGATACTCACATGAAAATATTTATTGTCTATTTCCACTTAGTATCCAACTTCAAATCCACTTTGTGCCTTTGTTCTACTGGCCCCACCTCATCATCATGGAAACCATGTCGCTTCCCTACCACCTCTTGCTTCACAGGATCAATCAATATTGTTGATCCTTTCTCAGTTGGCTTCGTATTTGCACAAAGAAAGAGTACCTATTAGTATCTAGTATAGATCAATAGTCAAATGAACTAAAAGAAAAACACAATAGAATATATGCTAAAGTGTCATGCACTTACCCATAGGCCCCCAATGCTCCCTTGGTGGAAGGAACATCCCTAGGTCCCCTCTGTAGTCAATCCCCACATGGGAGAACTCCAAAAGTTTCTATGGTGTCTCTTTCCACCACACAAATAACTATAGGGTGAAGTATACCTACCTACTCCTCACCCATGCAGGCCATCATCTCTCCCCATCACCACATTCACAACTCATCGGGACCTCCTCCTTGTATTACCACTTGCATGCGCAATATTACCACCCACTTGTAAAAGAAGTAGTAAAGGAAGGAGCGAAAGCTAAACTCTCCCTCCCTATAGGTGAAGCAACATGCCAGTTGCGTGAACCCTACCTCTCATAGAAGAGAGACCCAATAAAAATGGTGTCATGCACCACCTTCTCCACCACCAACATCTGGTTTTCAATTATCCGTTGGGTGCCTAAGTATCCATATATCCTCACCACCATGGTTGCCATTTCCCATGTGGCTAAGTCACATATTGATGCAATTTCTATCAATTCCCCATTCTTACCCTTTAGGCTAGTACAATATTGGGCCACTAGTTGGCCCATTATCCTATCACCCTCCATGCAGGGCCTCAACTCACCCATCATCCCCCCGATGGAGATACCAGTCAAAAAATAAATATACATGAGAGCACTCAACTCTAGTGATTGAAACCACATTGCAAATTGGTTCTCATCTAGTCACCACACCTGAATCAACTTTTGTAATCACCCCTCATTTGAGTGTAGGAGGGGAAATTCAAAATATTTGAGTAGGACATACATCCCTAGATCATGTTTTATTGTTGAGTAGGCTCCCACCTCCCAACACACCTCCTCACATTCATGTTCACGCCAATGAATTGGCATGGCTTGTTGCTAGTCAATTTGAGCACTTGTAGACACAAAAACCATAGTTTGGTTAGTTCTAGAAATTATTGGTTAAAAAGTCACGCTAGTTTCATGACTATAATTTATACATTCATATGAGATATCAGCACGTTGTTTGAAAAATAGTCACAAGTGTCTCATGATTTTCTATGCAAATAGTCATGTGCCTATCCTCTTACCCTCCACACAACTTTCTAGATTGTCCAACAAACAGTCATGAGATGTATTTGTGTGACTGTTCACTTTACAGTTGTGAGAGTTGTGTGACTATCCAAAGCATAGTTGCACAAACTTCTTGTGCAAAGAGGATCTATGGAAGATACAAGAACCATGCTATAACACACCCCAGACTCACTTCTGGGCATATGTCGCTATAATTCATACTTTGTCATATATGAAAATTTCAAAATTTCAAAATTTCTTTTACCCTGCTCATTAATACTCTAGTACCATTAATTAATTGATTTCAGCCTTCCTAAAGGATTAAAGAACCATATACTAAACTCTAATACCAACATGAAATATGCCATACATATGCAACAATATGGACTCTTAGCATCATGCAATTCAATGCATAACTTATGCATAACACATATCCACATTAAAAAAATATAAATGTGCACAATAATACCAATTAAGAACATAATTAGACATAATAAACATCATACAAAGAACATAACATAAATAAAACATATCTTTTATGAAATCACCAACTGGCTACAAACCTCTAACATTCTACCCAACCATAGACATTGCTGATTTGACACTCTCAACAGAAGGTCACCCCTTAGCTGGGGCTATGAATCCACCAGGGAAAAGGATACATAAGCCAACTAAGGTCTCACAGTTAGCATAAACAATTTCTAATACAAGGTACCAAACTCTAGAATCATTTCCAACCTGCAACCTCTCATTCTTGATCAGCCTGCACAACCCAAGAAAGTGTACCCCCTGCTTTGCACCAAAATCCCTCGGGCTATCCCACTTCCCTTCCTAGACCCCATCATAGCAAAACCAGTAAGTATCAGAGAATTGTAGCTCTAGGAACTACAACTACACTCAAGAGTCTCCAGGCACCCTCTAGGACTCACACCTAGGGAAAGTTATCCCAAACAATTCTCTCCCCAGGGATCTAGCCTTTCCTAAGGAAATGAAAGGATAATTGTTCACCCAAATTCACCTAGGATTCACAAGGTTCACCATGTCAGAGGGTTACAATAACTCATTATCTCACACCCAATATTCCCTAGAGAAAGAATGGCAAGATTGAAGAATGAAAATGATGGCTTCCTCACTAAGCCCAAACTTTTAATATGCATGTTCTCTTTTTTACAAGTGGAATTCAAAGAACTACTCACCCAAAACTAGGGAATTCATCCCCCCACTTGAGAAATCAGGATAAAAACATATGAATAAGACTTAGGCTATGACTTATGATTAATTTAATATTTGACTTATCCCCCTTGGTTTAAGACCCTTTCCATAACCCCTTATCCCCCTTTCCCTCTCATGGAGTCCTAGCCCCCAATACTCTCTTGTCTAACTTGGTCTGTAGTTGTGATGTATTTTATTTATATCATGAGTGTTATTTACAATTTAAATTGATAGATTCACCATCCTTTCAACGTATAGGATCTTCAGCCTAATACCACATAGGCACTCTAGCCCGAAACATATATTCATAGACACTCTATCCCAAAACCCATAGTGGCTCACCAACCTATATAACATATGTACATTTACAACCTAGGGATCAACTTGGGGGTATTACACTTGTGGCATGCCCCTCACATTCACTTGCATTCTCTCTTGAATGCAAAATTGAGGGTTTTCCATGTGATTTTAATGGCCTCTGGGCTCCCCCACCCACTCAATTCATTTACACTGTTGTATCCTAATTTTCTTGCAATATGTGAAATTGTCCAACAAATAATCAAGTATATGTTACATAATTGTTTTCTTGAAAACCACATAACCCTATTGAAATATTCAAGGCCTTCCATATGGGCCCCAAAATCCTTAGATTAGAAAATTATACGAAAAAAAAACAAGGTGGGGAGGTGACATCTTACCTAGAAGTCGCATAATTGAAAACCATCCGACAATTTGAGAGTATCAATGTTGGAAGCTAGTGGACTCCAATGGCCTAGCTAAACTCTGTAAGGTACAAATGACTTGGACTTGTGATCCCCACCTTATTTATATGACCCTTTATGAACTTCCAGTGGTCCATTTAGGATTTTAGAGGCTCCATTAATTACGTCATTTGCACCATTGGCATTGTAGCATTTCCCCCTTCGACGACATTTGCTTCATTCATCACCATACAAAATTTCACCTAAGGGCCATTTCCCCCCCACTAAGTTCTACATATAGGTATGTGAGCTCACTAGTTCCATTTTTCCCATCCTTTGCACAAATCGATTTTTTATCATGAGTACTTTCACACTGGGTATTTGATTTTATGTGTGCAGGTTCTCATCGAGAGGCCATTTTGTTTACTAACCACATGCAACAAATCCCTAGGAACCTTCCCTTCAGGTATACTTATTCAAATTATCATGTAGCTACTGCCTCTATGTATGTTGCATTACCTAGTCTCCCCCACCCTGAATGTACCTTTAAGGATTCTCCTCGGTATCAACAAACAACTTCGCCCAATTCCACTTGCATTCAACTACTACTTGTCGGTAACACTCCACCTTCATGGGTTTCCCTAGTTTTATAACCCCATCACATTTTCGAAATTTATGTCACTTTTCCCTTAGTATTGAGACTCTATATAGTCTACATCTCAAAGAGAAAGCTTCATACTTCCCTCTCCTCTTACTATTGACCCACACCCACAAACTCCTAGTTGCTCACATTTTTTTAGGTGGTTATGCTAAATGCTTCAATGCATTCCATTGTCATATCATCTCCTTTATGACTAGTAAACCATCTACATTCCACTTCATCACTTATTAACCCCCCTCCCCCCCCAAGGAGACCCACCCTAGGGGTCCCATCCTTTTTCGTTTTCACCACTCTAGCCATGCATGGAAAAGCAACTTGGTCACACATTCAGGGCACATGTATCCTTGTTTGTAATGTATCTGGATTCTTGTATTAATTAATAATTGAAAAAACACCAAAAAGATTCAAAAACAATGAGGGAAACATCAACACCTGTATCATATTATCTGATGGTGTCTCTTTCACACTTAGAAACAATCCTCATCACGCTTGGTAAAATCATTTGCATTGAATCACATGTGCATACGCTGATTATAGTTGTCGATAGCACCTCCCACATCCCAATACTCATCATTGTGATTCCCACAGTTTCCTTCATCATCTATCTTTCCATTTTATCCACTTACCCTCAGTCCTAGTATGACATACATCCTCATATCTAGTTGTCCTTTGACATCTGGTCATATTATGTCCAGTTGGTTTTTGTCTCCACCCTTGTAGGTCATAATTTATGCTCCACTCAAGGAAAGTCTTGAGTCTCATCCTTATTTGACCAACTCATCCATTATTATCAAAATACTCCCCCATTATGGATTAGTACTCGGATTATCCTTCATTGATATCGAGGGACCTCCCATCCTTCATTCTCACATCTTCACTCCTGTCAACACCAACTAGTGTTATTCCAAGAGTTCCTATTGTATCTTGGTTCCCATTTCCATTATTTATGGTGAACCCTGGACTGGACAAAGAGAGTATCATTTCTCTATTCTTCAGTTGGCTCCCTAAATGTTTGACATCAGATCATTTTCACCTCAGGGTGGGTCATACATTGCGATGGTCTCATTTTCTAGTTATAGTTGAAGACCCTTGGGTTTGTATGGCTATCAATTCCCTCAAGTAGGAGATTTTTTTCACATTGCTCACCTAATGTTCTAGGGTCCTTTCTAATAAAAAATCCTCTATTGTTACAAGTGCCCATGCAGGAAATACATGTTTCCACATCCAAGATTTTCCAGTTACAATATTATTCACCATACAAATGAATCATAATGTTCAAACATGAACCCAAAGCACACATCTCTTCTATTGTAATGGATTTTGATAATTTCACGAGCATGGGAATGTCTGCCTCATTTGTATAACAGATCATTTGCACATGTATGTTTGGTCATTTTCAAGTGGGATTCATCACTTTTCCAGGGGAAGTTATTTATTCTTGGTCAAATATTTCTCTCTAAGAAGTTACAAGCATGTGAGATAGAAAACAATGATGTATTTGAGCTATATGGTAGATCCTAACCTCACAAATTAGGGGGAAACTGTTATCACCTCAATTTCACTCACAAGAGACATTTAGGTGATCATCTAAAAACATCATCTGTTGGAAAGAATACAACACAATAAGGATTCCTCATGGCTACTTTACTTCACCTCAAAGAGAAAGGGGAAAAACATTGCAAAGTGGGTTTTTATACACTTGCATGACCTTATTGCATCGACACTCACACAACTTGCATGACATTTTCTTCAAAAGTCATGCAAGTCTACTCACATGAGTGAGCGTGACCCCTTCAATGCATTTAAAGAGGTAGGCCTAGTTTAGTAGATCTAGGTTTATGTACAAGAAAAATTCGAGATCTCTTCCAATTTATGAGGAGTACTTTGGACTTCCAAAGTCCCTTTCAAGCATTGGGATCTCCATTTTGAATGAAGAGCTTTCACAATGGAACTAGTTCTTCAAAGAGTTCATAAATTCTCTATAAATGAAACCCATGGGGCAACATTTGAAAAAAGAGAAGAATTATAAGGTTATGGTGTAGGAATGGGAGATCATCTATCTTACTCTCTCATCTCTATTGTTCATCGCCTCATGCTTGTTTGCGTTCTTTCCTCAAAGAACAAAGACTTCTTCATTCACCATTGTTAGAGAGGGATTTCAAGAAGAAAAATGACCCATCCCAAGGAGAGTCTTGGAGCTCATTTTCATCCAATTATTCTTCTGGGTGTTGTTACTCATGTTCATACCTTTCCATTGGACTAATATATATGTATTATTGTTTCCCTCCATGTTTTTATGTTTGAATGGTATACTTGTAATTTAATTTGTAGTTTAGTTTTATGCATGCTTCTTTGCTTTACTTTGCAGTACTAATACTCTTGTGCTTGTCCCTAAACTAATCATTGTATATTGTTTACTTCACAACCTAGATTAACAAAGGATATTTTGTACACCCATGCAATAAAATCCCCAACACACCTAGTATGGATCTTTTCCATTTCTTCCTACCACCAACTTTTTACAAGGTCTTTGCACTTTTAATGTTGTTTCTATCATTCTCTTTTAAAATTTGTTGTCTTTAGCATCACCGATATTTCAAGCAACTTATGACACTGACTCTGCCTTTTAAGTTCTCCTCTCATTCCACCCCGCTACATAGGGCTTACGCTTCCATCTCAATGGGGCTTCGTATCATACCCCCTTCCACCATCAATATTTTTATCCATGCAGGGCTTTCTTCAATCAATCTTCCAAGTTTCCCTCTCTTGAAAAATTATATCACCTTGGTCAAACACTGATGGCATTCCACCACAAGTTCCAAAGCATAGCCTTCCACAACCTTTAAACCAAAAATCTATCGCCCATGTCAACTTATGGTCATACTACTGGATATTTAACAAGTTCTCAACAATCCACTCAACTCTTGGCCATGGAAGCCAACATCGATAATTCTCCATGAGTTTTTCCAATCATTTGTGCTAGTTTACTTGGAACTCCTCCCAAAATATCACATGCAAAATTACTCAAATAGGTGATATCTTTAAATCTTGCAACATCTTTACCTATGTATTCACTTTCTTGGCATGTAAAACCATATTGTTGGCTTTATGGCAGATGTAGGATTCGTAGAAAGTGTCCAACAAAGTTCTATGGTAGTCTAGTATGCCAACAAATTCAACCTTCTGAAGGTAGGAGGTCTCATCGGAGGCATATTTGATAATTATCGTTTTAGTGATGTGCAAATTACTGAATATTTAGTAGGGATGTGGGATCCATTAATTAACCATTAATCACATTCATTCAAACTAACAAATTTAACACAATCACAATAAAGAAAACAATGTACACATCATCCATGTATGCCACAAACCCATAAACATGAGAAAAACAATGTTCCATTGTATTAGCAGAACAAGCATTTCATCTCATAACAATAAGAGATTATACATCTACAATCGATAAAACTAACACTAAAACAGAATATAACTAACACTAAAACACAAGTCTCTCATAACTAGCTCAATATAAAAACACCATTGACCAACCAACTAGAGTCTTTACATAGCAATCCTCATATATATAGGCAACTGAGGTGGTTACAAAAGATTCCCAAATATACTAGGGACTTTTTCAATTCTAACCCACTCGTACATAAATGTTTGTGCATTTAGGAAAATATGTAAATGGTTAGTGAGACTAGGCACAAAGGGTTTATGAGATGACTCCTTGGTCTTTGTGTACTCCTGTTTTTGCGATTTCACATACTTAGGCTTTTATGGTTTCATGTCTTCTATGGATTCCTTTTCTATTGAACAATAATTTTCTCTAATACTTAGTCAAAACTAGGCCACAACAAGCGTAAACATCAAGACGATCGTAGAAATGAATAATACCTCCTTAAAATCAAACCAAAAGTACATAAACAAAATGTCAAAACCCTCAACAAATTTACCGAGGAACCTACTATCACATTCATAGGGATGTCTCCTTCATAATCATAATTATAGGATGAATGCAACTCACTAGAGAATAAACCTATTGAGAAGTGTGTCAAGAATGATCTTGGATGGGACTATCTAGAGTGATATGTGAGGACAAATGAGCCTTGCATGCTATTTCACATGGAGTAATAGAGCTTACCTATGCAATGGAAAAACTCTTGCATTACTGTAAACATATATGGATTAGTAGGTAATACTAAACATAAAATGAAACACAAAATAGATTCAAAGAACAAATGCAAGAAGTTACATGTTGTTTGTGGAGAACAAACAAACTCCCCATTTTACCTCTTTGAGGGACAACATTTGTAGAGAACAAACAAAATCCATATTTTACCTCTCAAAGGGACAACATTTGTAGAGAACATACAAAATTCACATTTTACTTCTTAGAGTGCCAACACCATAAACAAAAGAAACAATGATAACAACAACAATGTCAAAAGAATTGGGTTTATTAACAATAGAAAAACAGATTTTAATGGATGTGACTCATACAAATAAGGCCATTAGATAAGTTATATTGGTGGTAGATTGATACAAGGTAAAGAATGTGAGATTAGATAATGTATATTGGAGATAGATTGTTACAAGGTAAACGATGTGAGAGCATAAGACTTACAACAAAATGGACAATCTTCTATTTTGAGATGTTTTACTTTTTGGACTTTTTTGACAACCATCATCAAAATTGGGATATACAATTGTTAATGAAATCTCAATTTTCTTTAAACAAATCTAAAATATAAAATGTTTAGTTTCTATTTTTTTTTTTTTTTTTTTTA
>CBVK0103848008.1:0-10143 GCA_900067695.1 Picea abies
TATTCACTGCATGTCCAAAAGATATCTATCAATTTGGAATCCATTAACATTGTTCAAGCCATTTCCTGTACTATCACGTTCTTTCTTTCAACAACTCCATTCTGTTGAGTTGTCCTAGCAATGGAGCATGTCATTTTTATTCCATGCCTGTTGCAGTAGTACATAAACTATTTTCGAGTGAACTCTCCTCCATTATCAGATCTCAAAAATTTTATTTTTGAATCCATTTGATTTTCAACCATTTCCTTATAGACCTTGAATTTTTCAAAAGCTTCTGACATATTCCTGAGAAAGAAAATTACATCATTCTTGTATAATCATCAACTAATAACATAAATTATTTCTCACCTTTTAAACCCTTTGTTGTAGTTGGTCCAACTAGATAAGTATGCACAATTTCCAGTGGTCTTGTCATTGAATATTCTTTTGATTTAAACCTGGTCTTTGTTTTCTTTCCTTGTTGACAATTCTTGCATAAAGTGTTGGTTGGTTTCATAATCTGGAGCATTTCTCTAACTTATTCCTTCTTGCTAACTTTGACAAGGTTATCAAAGTGTATGTGACCCATTCTTCTATTCCATAGCCAACTTTCATCTTGTTTTCCTAGACAACACTTTTCATTTCCAATTTCACTTAGTACATATATGTTGCTTGAAGTTCTTGCAATTGTTGCAATCAATTGTCTTGAACCTTCTTTTCTTATCTCACACTTTTGTGAATCTACGGTAACTTTATGACCTTGGTCACACATTTTACTCAAACTTAGAATATTATGTTTCATATCTTCTACTAGTAGAACATTTTATGCCTTAGTATTCTTTAGTTCTAATTCTAACTGTGCCTTTTCCAATGATTTTAGCTGAATCAACATTTCCGAAGGAGACTGATCCATATATTTCCTTTATTAATGTAAGAAACCTGTCTTTATCACCTTTCATGTGTTTTGAATAGCCACTGTCAACATACCAACCACATTTCTTTTGTTTATCTTGTAGAGCGAGTGTGCATTCTTCATTGCTATATTGATTATGATTTCTTATCCATGTTCTCTTATAAGGTTTCTATCTGTGATCGTTTTTGTTCTGTTTTGGTTCTCTAGGAGGAACTGCCATTTTGCAATATTTTTCCATGTGTCCAAAGTTGTTACACTTGTAGCATTCCACTTCAGTTCTCAATGATTCAAACCTGTTGTAACTTCTTCTCTGTGTTTCACTAGGCCTTCTTGGATAACCCTTTTGTGTATGACTTTGAAAGTTGTTTGTGTTCATGCTGTTAGCTATGCAATTCATAGCTTTATGTACAAAATTATTACATGCATAGCATAAACTAAAAAATATAGTTTGATACCTAGGAGTTGAAGATCTTATGAAAGGAGTTTCTCTTATGAATCCTTCTTCTTCCTGAGACCTATTTGTTGGTTGTTGATTATGAAATCTTAATCTTCTCGGTGGAGGAGTGTCCCTATAATCTTCTTTGTAGATCTTCATATCCCCTTTGATTGTTTCTGCATATCTTTTTGGATATATTTCTTGTTTTTTTTGTTTTTTTTTGGAGCTTGATCCCTTTTCTTTCTGATTGTATCCAATTCCAGAATTGTCATGATGAGGTTTTTGATAGTTGATAATGTCATCCAAAAATTTTGAGTTGTTTTGCATATTTTTCTTTTGAATATCCTTTCTTAATGTGATAATCTTTGCTTCAAAATTTCCAATGATCCTGTCTCTTTCTTCTAGTTGTTCTTTGAGTGCTTCTTCAACTCTTTTATCTTCTTCTATTTGAACCTTCAAATTTGTGATCATTTGTTCTAGTTCCTGAGTGTCTTCTTTCTTGTCTAGTTCCACTTGTAGCTTCTTTTTTTTCTTCTTTTCTCTTCTTATAACTTATATGGAACACAACAATTCTTCTTGGTAGTCAAATTCTACCTCTTCATATTCTTATTTGAACTCTTCATATTATTCTTCGGTGTCTTCTTTGTCAGAGTCCTATACTACCATGAATAAAACTCTTTATGTCTCACTGTCATTGGCTTCA
Organism: Picea abies; assembly: GCA_900067695.1. NCBI lineage: Eukaryota > Viridiplantae > Streptophyta > Pinopsida > Pinales > Pinaceae > Picea > Picea abies. The sequence goes on from CBVK0103848008.1 coordinate 2,032, forward strand.
TATTCATTTGATGATGAGATGTCTCCTTTGGTGCATAAGATTTTCTTGAAAACTTTCTTTGTGGTTCCTTTGCCTTTATATGTTTATTTTCTATTTGAGTAATATTCATCATTCCTCTTATTTTTCTTATGAGGACATTTGTTAGAAAAATAACCAAGACCATCACAATTAAAACAAATCAAAGGAAACTTACCTTTATATCTTTTGTTGGTTCCCTTATTCAATCTTCTGAAAAATTTGTTCATTTGTTCATCATCTTCCGAGATGTCACTACTACTTCTATGTTATTTTTCCTTTTGATTTCCCTTTTTCTTTGACCTTTTGGATTCTTTGAAAGATGCTTCTTTTATATCTAGATTTTCCTGATCAGTTCTCATTTCATATGCTGTGAATATTCCATGTAGTTCGTCCATAATTATTGAGTCTAGATCTGCTCTTTCTTCTAGTGTTGATATCTTAGGATCAAATCTCATAGGGAGAGATCTTAGTACCTTTTGAGCAATTACATATTCTTTAATTTCTTCTCCCAATCCTATTATTTAATTTACCGTTTCATCGACTCGTAAGAAGTAAGCTGCAATATTCTCATCTCCCTTCATCTTTAGTTGTTCAAACTGACCTCATCAAGCTTGAAACTTTGTTGTTTTGACTTTTGAATCTCCTTCATAAATATTTTGAAGCTTGTCCCAAATATCTTTAAAGGATTTACAATGTATAAATTTGGTGTAAGTTGATTCACAAAGACCATTCAGAAGTGCATTTGTGGATTTGGAATTATTTTTCCTGAGTTTTATTGCTCTTTCATTTATTGACGAAACTGTTTGTTCTTTGTATCCATCTACAACTGATTGCCAAATTTCAAACCCATGTGCCTGTATATATGTTTTCATCCTTCTGCTCCAAAATGCATACTTATGTCCATCAAACTATGGTATTCCATTTTTATACATGTTTTTTCTCTCCATGATCTACCTTTCAGTGGTTAAACTGATTTCTGAAGGAACCTGCTCTGATACCAATTGTTGGATTATTGAGGGGGGAGGGGGGTGAATCAATCATAGATCAATTTAATCATTTTTAACCATATAATTAAAGTGTTATATCAGTGTAGCATTATCATCCAATAATTGTAGAGTAAATAAACAATGAACAAATGAGCAATCATACACATACATAGTACACCAGTGTTTTTACGTGGAAACCCAAAGCGGGAGAAAACCACATAATGTTTTTTCTTATATGTCGTGAATAATTACATTCATTGGAAGAACCAAATTCCTTTGTTCTCCAGCTGCAACTAGAAGGAGGCTCCAACCCCCTAGTTTCTCAAGATACAACCTAAGGGAAGCTCCAACTCTCCAATTCTCTGGCTACAACCAGAAGGAGGCTACAACCCCCTAAGTTATCCAGCTACAACCACCTGTTCTTTCCCCATCCAAACTCCTTGACGTAGAAGTAGAATGATGGAACCACTGTCACACTATCACTGTGAGATATACTGTTGTAAACCTGTTCTAATCAACCTGCACCAAACAACCTGTACCAATAACCTGAACCATGCATTAACTATGTATCAACATGTACCTCAACCTGTAATCAACTTGTACCATAAAAAGTGCATCAACCATGCACCAACCTATACCAAAGAACCTGTACTCAACTTGTACCATAAACAAGTGCATCAACCATGCACCAACTTGTACCAAACAACTTGTAATCAGCCTGTACCATAAAAAAGTGCATCCAACCATGTACCAAGTATGTACCAATCATGTATCAACTATTCATCAACCACGACTCATCAATATGCACCAACATCATCAACTATTCACCTTATGTATGTGCCAACACATCAACTACTTGTCTCAACCATGTACCCAACATGTACCTCAATTAAAATCCCTCATCAACTTTATCATCCAAATATGATTTGTAACTTTGTAATAGACCTGGTGTATGTGATCACATATCTGCAATCCTTCCTTAACTTTAACAACAAGAGACTAGAATTTTCATCAAAGTCTCACATGACTAATTTTGGATTAGTAAAAAACCCTAACTTGCAATAATCATAACTGAGTACCTATAATGAATAAAGATATGAAAATGGTACACAATGTTATTGAGTTTTTGTTATGCAATTTCTCTAGATTTCACTGCTTGGAACCTCTCAAAAAAGGAGTTATAGAAAAAATGGCATACCTTGTTGAATTTTGGCTTATTCTAGAGAGCGAACTTGTAGAGCATGCCCCACACAGAATTTTGGTTGTATGGATCTGAAAATTGTAAAAAACATACTCCAGTCTGTACTCTAACCAAAACATTTGGTATTAATTAATTTGGATATGTTATGAAGAAGTTATGACATTTTTATCTGAAACAACTGTTTTAGACTAGTTTCAAGACTAGCTAGAAACCCTATTTTACATGGAGTGTAACTCCAAAAATAAAACGACCCACAAGATGAAATTTGGACCACAAATACTTGGATATGTTTCCTCAATGTCCTCCCAATTGCACGTTCTAAATCATTCTAGAAAAAAATTATTGTGAAAATGGTGAGATGACCTGTAAATAACATACCTTAGAAAGCATCATCAAAAGAATTTATCCTCCCTTGAATTTTGGCCTTCTTTACTTCACCTTTCCTCCGAAATTCAACTTATATATCCTTTGGTTACCTCAGTCACCTATAGATATTCAATATTCTCAAGTGTGATTAAAATGAGAGAGCCTTGCCTCTTATTTATACTTTCATGTAGCTTCCTTAAGGGGTTACCTTTTAACCCTCTTAACCAACTTTCCTTATTTTAGGGTTAACCCACTTCTAACCACTTGTCAACTTAGTAATTTATCCATTAAATTTATTATTTAAATAATTTATTTTGTATTCACTTTGACTTATAGTACACTCATCACTTCACTTTATCATTTACCTTCTAAAATATCTTAAACCACTTTGACTACTTTGACCTCTTGGGGCTTCTAGATGACTCATGAGGGTTCTCTAACTTCACATGGCCATAACTCTCTAACCATGAGGATTTATGTGACGTTCTACATACCACCGAAAATGGCATGGAAAGTACTATCTATCTGGAATAGTCTTACCTACAAATACATCAAAAATCATACCATTATCCATCAAACAAGCTTGGTTCCATTACCCAAACCATTGTGCTATTGGAATTCACTATCGGACTTTCTTCAAGGGTTGACATCAATGAAAACCAACCAAAATAATCAACAAAAAGAACAAAGAATGGCAAGAGGATGGGGTTGGAAACAGTTCATTAAAAATGAAGGTGCCACACACCCTCTATAAAGGCACCCATGAATGACACACTACAACCCCTTATATGTCATGAACCCCATTCCCAATGAGTCTTGATCCATACCCACTTCATCTAATTCACATGTATTAGAGATGGATCACTTGGGAAACAATCCTTGACCTAGAGAAATATATAGAGAAAGATGTACCCAATAGGACACCTCGTCAAGCCTCCCATATCCAATCTTGGAAAGTTTCATAATGTATTTGAAAACTTCTTTGTTTGACCGGGTGATATTTGATGCACATGATTAGGTGGCTCATTTATTGATTTTATTTACTCACCATGATATTATGAATTGATATTCTTGGAGGGAATTCTTATTTTTCTTTGCAGGGCCTAGTTGGTGGACAGTTTGGGAGGAACAAACCTAGATTGGGCTTCCATGGGGCTTGAAGCCCACAGGTTGGATGCCAAGGGCCTCCATTCCAGATGAGAGAGTCATACCTTTAGAGGCCTAAAATATGTTATTCATGATGATACATATCCCTTACATGCAAAAAATGTTTCCTAGGAGAGGAAAAATGTCACCTTTGGAAGCTTGACGTCACCTAGAGGGTCTAGGGTTTGGTGGTGAAGACATGGTTCATTGACACATGGAAATTTTGAGGAGAATGGAATTGACCATGAGGATATGGCCTATATGATTGACATGTGGCCTTTGGAGTCATATCGATGCATCTCCAACTCCAATAACTTGTTCCTAGTTTCAAAACGTCCCCTAAAGGGGTGATGTCCTCTTGTTTTAGGGTTTTATTTTGTGTAAAAGTGAATTTAAAGATGAATTGTTTAATATTATTTGTGTAAAGGGGAAATATTAGGGTTGTTAACCCCTAATCTTGTGGTTTACCCTAAAATTATGTGGACAAACTATGTTAGTGACATTTTGTATAAACAAAGATCATAAGATCTCATTTGGAATCATAACTCTCCCATTGTGAGAAGTGTTGGACTGAAATTTTTGCTACCCTTGAGGGTTTTTTCCATATTGTGTTATGATATGGTTTCTCTTTCATTTTTGAGTTGATGATTATGATTCACTATCCTTTGGAGGTCACTCTTTTTCTATTGTGGTGATTATCTTGGAATGTTATGGTCCATCTTGTTGTTATTTGGATTGGTAATCCTTTTACTTATTGTTATCATTTGTAATTCAAGATTCAAGGTAGATTTTTCTAATCCTAGGTAGGGAGTATAAGTGCCTACACCCCCACTTTAACTTCATCATATTTTCAATAATTGAATTATTGTTTTGCAAGGGTTTTCTAAGGAAGTATAAGTGCATACACCCCTTAGTATTAAACCCTAGCTAGGTTGTTTTCCTTGGGGAATAAGAGTATTTATACCCCCAAGGAGGTAGAAGCCTTATGTCTTTTATTTTTTAACCCAATAACCCATGATAAAAGTCACTAATCATTGCATTGGAGAAATAAAATGTTGCATCGGTAAACGTGAAAGTTTTAGGTTTTGAAGTTATCTCATTTGGAAGTTTTTCCTTGAGCCCTTGGCTCTCTTGCCTCATTGAGGAATCCTCTTTCAATCATTAAATATTTATTTTGTTACAAAAATAACCTACAACCATTAGGGCTGCATAAAACTAACCCTATAACTCTAAATAGCTCTTAAACTAACCCTGGGATTTGTCTATAGATTTTCCCTAATGAACTACTAAACCTAGCACACTTGTTGAGCTAGTTGAAGGTGATTTTCATTGACTGATTTTTCTGCTATAAATATTGGTTTTCTACATCCATAAGGCTGATAAATATCACTTTAGTAAGATTTTGTTTTCATCCTTTATTTCATGCTAGAATATTTCTTTATCATTTTTCAGTCCAGCTAGCCTTCACTAGCTTATCTCTTGCTTATTCAATCATAATTTTAGCTCTTATTTTGCAGCCTATATCTTCTTTTATGCTGATATATATCATTTAATTTTTCTTCAGTTAGGAACAACAATATAACTTGCTTGTCAAACTAAAATACTACAAGTATACTTGGTTTTCATTGTGTCTTGGGTAGGTATTTTATTCTCGATGGGTCACTAAACTCATTTGGAAGCCCTTAACCTTTCCAAAAACTCTTTTCCAAGTTCCTTCTATCATACAGAATTGACCTTTAGGGGAATCCATCCATCCATATCATTTTCCATATCAATACCCCTAGGGTCACTAATATTTCCCCCTTGAGGTGACTACCTCACCTCTAAAGTGATAGGAACAACCACCTAAGGTGACAATTGGTAGGTTCTCTCGTAGTTGTCACCATTTTGGTGGTTGGGTCAGGATTTTCCCTACCTACAAATTGTGCAATAACATTTTAGCGTCATTGTCGGGGAGGATTTTGAATCCTCTTTAGAACCCTAAAGAAACTTTGGAAAGATATCCAAAAGCCTTGTCCCTAGCTTTCCTAGCGACTCCACCCAAGGGACATTCCCTTTCCACATTTCTTGATGAGCTCTTCTTGAAGCTCATATGGTGACTCCACCTTCCTAGAACCCTTCATCTTCCAAACCTTTTCCCCCTGGGAGGTTCAAACCTTCTAAGGTCTACCAAGGAAGGCCTCCCCTAAAGTCTCTCATTGTTAAAACCCTTTTTCATGATACCCTTCCCATTTTTCCAATGGCTTACCATTGGGAAAATACCTCTAGAAATCCCTTAACATGTCCACTATCTAGGGATACCCCAATACAATTCCAAAATAGTATGACAAGTGGTTTCCAAAGTTCTTAGGAAATAATGTAGTGACTATCGAGGACCATATTTATGTCATGGGATGAGATATGGAAAATACAAGTATTGATCATGAAGACATGGCCATGAGGTTGTTCAATTCATCATTGACTGAAGAAGCTCTTGATTGGTTTAGAGGCCTCCCTAACAATCATCTCATGTCTTATGAATCTTTTTCCAACTTATTTAAGAGTAGATGGTTAATGAAGAAAGATAGTGGTATGATTGGATCTCAATTAAATAAGATAAAGAAAAAGGATAATGATATAGTGAAGGAATTTAGTACTAAATTTGACAGGTTGTACAACTAGATTCCAATGGAATTTCGTCCTACAACCTCATCAATTCATCTCCTTTATATGAATGCTTTTGAAGGGAGATTTTGCTTCATTCTGAAGGATAATATTCCCACATCGTTGGCATAGGAAAAAGAGTACAGTGTTGACACTGAAGATAATCTCCTTGATTCAAGGTTGGAACCTTTTCAATACCCTCATGTCAAGGTAGAAGAAAAGACTAAGGTTTCCAACAACAATGCTCCTAATGCGATTTCCCTTCTGACTCAGAAGATAGATTAGATGAGTAATCAATTTATCCAGGTGAAAAATCATATTATGGGTCATGTGACCAATGTGTATAGTAATCAATCTGCTCCCAAACCTTAGTTTACAAGACAACAAAGAGATACCACAGGTTGGAAACCAAGGCCTCAACAAGAGGCAAAGGCCCTAGATAATTTGAAACTAGTTGGGATGGTTGACATAGAAGCTTGGTGCTTCCCATACTAAGAACCTCATAGAGAAGATGAATTCCCTTGAGGAGATGAATATTCTCCCGGCGATATGAATTTCATGGATATGATCTGTGTGATCCAACAGGAACAAGTCACACAAGAACCGATGAATGAAGCCATAAGACGAGAAGAAAGAGAAGGGAGACTCTGGGACTTGAATCAATTAACATATGATCAAAAGAAGGAATTAAGGAGGAGGGAATATTTTACCTACACTAGAATAAATAAAGCTTCATCCCCTCCACCACCACCAAACACTCCTCTTCCATTGACAGAAAAGGTGGTACCACCACCTCTACCTCTGTTACATGAGTTTCTTCCTAATCCAACTTCCATATATGAGATTCAATTGAATATAGATGTTGCAATCATGTTTGGAAAGTTGAATATGATGGTCCCAGTGACAAAAATGTGCAATATCCCTTCTGTGAAAAGGGAAATCTTGAATATATTATAGGTACTAACCGAGAAGGAAGAACCTCCTACCGAGAAGGAAGAACCTCCTATCATTTTGAACACTATGTACCTCGATCGACAAAGGGACAAGAATCCTCCCTTATATCTTTCATTAAGAATGAATGGCCTCCTCTTAAACAATTATATGCTTGATTATGGGGCATCAACAAATGTTATGTCATTGAAGGTCATGGAACAACTTGATTTGAAGACAACCCAACCCTATGGTAATCTATGTGGTATTGATTCTAAAATGGTCAAGGTTTATGGGGTATGTGAGGACATTGATTTTTTTTTTATTGATTTTACACATATCAACATCCTCGTGGAAGAAGTAGTGATTGATGTCCTAGATTCCTAGGGAATTATCTTATTAAGGAGTTAGTCTACTACCCTTGGGGGTTTCCTTAGCATGGACCTTACCCATGCACACATCCCCATGGGATATGGAACCTTTGATATGGAGACCCTTATCACCACCACATAGGTCAATATTTTCAGATGGAATCCACCACACCAGTTGGATTCTGAGAGGCATTGGGCCTTGCTCCATGAGGTACACATCATGTATTATGCTGAGTGTCATTTCAATATTTGAGGCATTTTGAGTATATTTTATCTTAGACTACTTTAGATTTCATGACATATACTTGGACATTATTCCTTTTTCCCCTTTTAACCTTGGTGGTTGACATTATTCCCTAGTAAGTGGTCTTCCTCGGGAATGGGTTTGCTACTAGGATCTCCCGTGAAGATCCATTGTGTCATTCCCATCTATACTTACCACTTTCCATCA
>CBVK0103850106.1:0-11496 GCA_900067695.1 Picea abies
GCTCTTCCGATCTCACTACCATGGAGAGTTTATAAATACCTCTCTCATGCTTGGAGTCGCCATCTTGACCTGTTCAACTGCTGCAGCTAAAAAATTAATGTCAAGAGCATGGAAATTAGATTCAACCATTAATTTTGCTAGGCCTTGACCTTTGATTAGTTTTGTAGGCTTAATCTCTATGTCGTATTCTAAAATGACAACAATCCATTTTCCTCTTCTTCCATCCGGATTGTCCTAGGTAAAAATTTCTTTTACTACCACATTCGGAACATATGCAATGGTGTGGGAATAGAGAATGTAGACCCTAAAATCTTTTATGGATTTTACCAAGGCAAAAGATTGTTTCTCCATTATCTTGTAATTTAAAGAAGCATCTCTTAACACTTTACTAAAGAAGGATATGGGCTGTTCATACCCTTCATTCCTCTTCTGTAATAATACTACTACAATGGTATGTTCATAAGTGAAAGAAAAAAGATAGAAATCCTTGGTAAAATCAGGACTGATCAAGACAGGGGCCTCTGTGAGTGCTCGTTTGACTTGTTCGAAAGACTGCTGGACTCGATATCCCATTTTATTTTTACATCCCTTTTCAACATGTTTGTAATGTTTCTGAGGAGCTTTTCCAGATTGGGTATGAATCTTTGTAGAAAATTTATTTTTCTGATAAAAGACTGTAATTCTTTGATGTTTCTTGGGTGTTCTAATTTTTGTATGACCTCAATTCAGTTGGGGTCTATTTTGATTCCATCCTTGGAAATTAAGTGCCCTAGCAGTTTTCCTTCCTCTATTCCGAAAATGATTTTATTAGGATTTAAAGAAATCCCAAACCTCCTGCATATCTCGAAGACTCGTTTGAGATGCCTCAGGTGCTCATCATCAGACTGGGAAAACATAGTTACATCATCCAGATAGATGATGATAAATTTCCCTAACTCTTACACAAAGGCAATGTCCATCGCTCTCTGAAAAGTGGCTCCCACGTTCATCAAACCAAAAGGCATTTTCACATACATTAAAGTGCCCCATGGTGTGGTGAAAGCGGTTTTTTCTTGGTCAACTGGGTGGACAAGGAAATGATTATAACCTGAGAAACCATCCAACAAAGAGATACGAATAGATCCGACGACCCTTTGAAGGATGTGGTCCATTTTTGGCAAGGGGTAATTGTCCTTCAGGGAGACCTTATTCAAAATTTAGAAATTTATGCAAAGCTTGATTTCCCCAGATTTCTTACGTGTAGGGACCAAATTAGAGACCCATTTGGAAAAACGCAATGGGACTATGATCTTGGCATCGTACATTTTTTTGATTTCCTTTTCTATCAGAGGGAGTAACTTGGGATTTATTCTCCTAAGTTTCTGTCTGAACATTTTTTGGTCTTCTTTTATTGGAATCTCATGTTGTATGATGTTGGTATCATAAGATTTCAAATCCTCATAACCCCAGGCAAAGACATCTGAATATTCTTTGAACAGATCAATGTATTTGAGTTTTTTCTCAGGGGGTAAAGATTTGGAAAATTTGACCATCATGGGTTTCTCCTCCGTCCCCATATTACAATCTTCTACTTCTTGTCCACTGGCTTCAATTTTCGATTTTTTGGCTACATCGTTAAAATCAAACAAATCCTCTAAAGGAACTAGACCCCTAGGTAAAACGTTACTTTTCAAATGCAGAATATCAGTCTCCATCTCATCATCGCCTAATTCTCCTTAATCTACAATATTTACACTATCATTTTCAAAATCATATATATTTACATTTTCATCTTCGTTCTCTAAATCTATATTTGTACATTCAAAATCATTTTTACACTACAGAAAGTCTTCAATTTGATCATCATTACCAAACACTTGCCAGTACTTGATATTGTCGAGAATGGTTGGTCTGCACTTCACTTCTACCATGTATGGGCGGGTCGAGCAGAAAGGAATCTTACATGTGGCTGCTGACATAGCCAATCCGTCTGCCAAAATGTTTTGTCCCCTAGGAATTACCTGCAAATCAACTTCAGTGAAACATCCAAGGGCATCAAGAACAACATTCCTATAAGCTCTAAGATGAGGATGTTTCACAACATACTCACCTTTAATTTGCTTGACTATTAACTCAGAATCACCTCTTACCATAATCTGTTTGGCACCAACTCTTTTCAAAAGCTTCAGACCGAGCATCAAGGCTTCATACTCAGCGATATTGTTAGTGCATTGGAAATTTAATTTGTAAGAATGGTTTTCTGAATATCTGGTTCTGTGATTGTGTAGCCAAAATCCTGCTCTGACTCCTTCTTTGGTTACTGCTCCATCAAAATCCATGCTCTAGAAATCTGCTGGTAATTCTTTAGTTATCACGTTTTTCTTCCTTTCTACCTCAATGATTTCTTGGCCTTCATCCAGACCAGATGTATCTTCTACCAGCTGAGGGTTTTGATCTTCCATGTCACCATCGTTATATAGGATAAAAGAATCCAAGTCAGAATGCATGGAGTAAAGAGGATAGTTGTGTGGTTTTTCTTGGTTACTGACCATGTATTTCATTAATGTTTCTTTGTATAGACTTCTTTGTTGCCCGAAAACTGGTATAGTGGCATACGACATATCTAGTTGCAGGGTACCTTTCAACTTCGCCCCCCAGGACCGGGATAGCAACATCCCATACTTCGGGGGGATATCTACAACTACCACATCCATGAACATGCTCTTTTTTGCACCTCTTTCATCACCTTGGTGAGAAAATAAGAGGTTCTTTCAAGCTTAGTTGGGTCTGCTGAGCAGGACAACTGTAGAGAAAAGAGTTAGAGAAAGAAAAAAAAAACTATAATTAAGGATTAAACTAATAGATGCAATAAAAACTAAAATCATAAGCATAGGGACATAGAAATAACAAGAACAAAAAGACCCATGTCACCAATGTTTGAGGCTGATCTATTGATGAAAACAAAGAACCAAGAAGGAAGGGGACTATGAGTCCCTTCTTCCTCCAAGGGAAGGCTCTTGGACCCTCACTAGTTGGCTCTTCTTACAACAAAGAAAATGGAAAATGGTGATGAAAGAACTCTTTGAAAATCCACTCAATGGTGAGGTGGATTGCCTAATGTAATGGTGCCAGTGTGCTCTTGTCAAGGATGGATTCCTTAAAACAATATAGGCAACATAACATTACTTTGAATTCCTTGAGAAAATGAGGTGCATTCGTAGCTTTTTATAGCATTGCTTTGGGATTTTGTTTAACTGCTTTGTAGTGTAAAAAGAGGCCATTTAGGGAATTATTAGGTCTTTGACCAGCCCACCAATCGAATCCAGCCCAAATTTGAGGGTCAAATCGGCTTGGGAGCTGAACCATAAGTGGTTGGGAGGCCGACCACTTTCATAAATGCATTGTTTAGCAGATGCACAGCTTTTCACACTAACAGTTGTGCATCGTGCACTTATGCATGATTTCTACATTCTTGTTTTGTGCATGCGCGTGCGCGCCCAACGTCTGCAAAGAACTCTTCAATTTTTCACTACTTTGTATAGTTTTTGACCTTTTTTGAATGCTATGATATTAATTCAGAGCCATGAATGACTTCATTACTGTTTGACGATGCTGAGTTCTTGTAACCATGTGCGGACGAAATTTTAGTGATAACAGATGCCCCCTGATGGATGAGGTTAGGAGCATACATATAGTCGAAATCCATCAATGTTTCTTCTACTGAGAATGTTGTTGTAAGAAAGAGTAATAGTGTGATTGTCCAGAGCAATCTGTTGGAGGGAAAAATGAACTGGTAGGACCTGACCTTCTATGAGGTGCGAAAAATAAAAAACTATGTACAAACGAGGCAGGCATGCCCCATGCTCATGTTTAGGTAACTCTGAAAAAGATGACTGAAGAATTGGTGTAGACAACTGCAGTGCCCTCGGGGGCGGTTATGATAAAGGAAAAAATTATTTTGGCAAATGAACATACTTTGAATAGTAGGCAATGATTGCGGTAATAAGTAGCAACGATCATGTGGGCATTGATAGCCCAGCCTAGTTCAAAGGTCTTCGGAAAATGAGAGAAATAAATGCAATAGTCGCAAAGTAAGACCCACCGTAACATGAGAAAGTATTGGTGTCGAATGTTATGGGGGTCAACGATAGCAGGGAGAAATGGTATTTCACCCTGTGCCATCTGAGATCTCTCATTGAATGGATAATGAGAATCAAGATATTGTCCCTCTTCTGGAAAATTGTGCTGATGTCAACAAAAGGGGAACGTGACTCCCAAAAGCAGAGGGATTTGGGAAATCTATTGAGGTGAGGAAGTGGCAGAGGTACATGGACGAAGTCAATGATCTAAAAATGAAGACTTGAAAAACTTGAAAAAATGATTGCAAGTGAAATGTTATGTGTTTAAAGAAACAGGATCAATTTGCAACACATAAATTAAGGATTACGTATGTAAATTACACATAGACAACAGCATAAACATTGAACATAAACACATGTGCACAACAATTGATAAAGGAGTTCACCCCTCTTCTCGACTACATCTACTGGTCCAGCTTCCAATGGATCATTATTATTAGTTTCTCAAAAAGTGCTCAAAAACATGTCTTACAATGCTCAAACTGACAAACTGACTACTCCAATGGCTTCCTAGCATCCCAAAACCCCTGTTTGGGCTCTTTCGGCACCTCAATCAGTCGAAAAATGAAGAATTTAGGCCTCCTGGAAGTCTCCCTCTTCAAGCTTGTTGTCTCTGGTTCTACAATCCACACCCCCCTTGCATGAACCTAGCTCACACACTCTTTTAAGTGCAAAAACCCCAGCACAGGGCACAATCGTGCCAACGATGCAAACCGTAGAACGGTTAAGGGAGCGATAGCCCCTAACCACCTCATCACCTGGGCATATCGCCATGTGACCTCGCCCATGGATAAAAGGTGGTTTAACCGTTTGAAAACCGTGTAAACCGACTCCCGTGCTCCAACTCGGGGTCACATGTAATATATATAAAAGAACCGTGGGCCATATCAAAACCCGTGCACAAATGTTATAACCGCGCCACATTTTAATATATGGTTAAAAACTTTGTTTCATTGTTATATATATCCACGTGCAAACATATTATAACACGGTTATATGGTGTGGAATGAAACCATGGGTCGGGGCTAAGCCCCGACCCACCCCCCTTTCCATTTAGCACAACACTCAAACTTAAATAGAATTGCATTGACATATATGACAAGGAACAATGGGTGGCATAATGGTTAGCGGAGACTTGTAAAGGTTTGTGCTATGGGAGGTCCGGGGGTCGAACCCCGCGACCTCCATTAGTTTTACATAACCATATCAACCAGTCAACGAGTGACACGTGGCACCAATGGATTGGGCCACGTGTCCTCACATCATTGGCCACCAATGAAATGTGTCATTCCCTGATTCGATAACCACCAACCAATGAAAGCATGCCACATCATACACCTGACACGTCATCATATGGATGATACGGCCCTACCACGTCACCGTACGGACTGTACGGACTGGTACAGTCAGCATCCAAAAAAAATTCATGTTTTCCTTGGCGAACAGATCGTGATATCTTCTCCATACGGACTCCATTTGAGAAAGTAAATATACCGCCAGAATCAGAAAGACGAGATAGATGCAATGGCACTATTTTCATCACATTCCGAGCACTTTGAAAATTGAGCAAAATTTGATCCCCTGATTAGTCAAGAAGTGGGAGGACTCAATACTTCCCTATGTATGAGATAAAAACTGGCTGAAACCATGTAACGAGGTCGAGTGTCAGGGGGATGACAAGACCAGTGATAAGTTGTGCCAGAGGAGAGACAAGGTGAACAAATTCAGAGGGTAGAGGTAAGTGGCATGTGGGGTACTCTGAAGATATGGATGATGCCAGCAAGGGTAGATGATAAGTAATGCTCCAACCAAAGGTGACATGGGTTGCGTTTGGCCAAAAAGGAAAGAATAAAGTCGCCAAAGGTGATGACAAAAATATAATGTAATGACTGGAAATAAAGGCGTTTGTACAATAAATAACGAATAATTTTGGGGAGAAATGTACAAATATAGAAATGGGTGCCCTAGTGTGATATGGGTGGCCCACGTAGGGCATAACTTGCTTGGAAAACTGATGAAGGGTGGGGGCCCCATTGGTGAGTTTTTGTATGAGGTAGGTGAAATGAAGGTAGGTTCGCAGATGGGAAAACTGATTGTGGATGAAATGGAGGGTTCATGATACTGCAGAGGTGCAGGTAAAAAAATAGAACCATAAAGAGATAATCTGGGAGTCCATGTGGGAAAGCTAGAAAAATGAGGAGAAGGAGTATGTGGTTGATTCACGACATGATGAAAGACTATCAGGACTCCCATCCCTAAAGGGTAATGAAAAACAACATGAGTGTCAAAAAGTGGCAAAAGGTGTTATGAATGGGACAACTCATGTGGGTAATAATGCTACCGAGTAACAGTACCGAATATGCAAATGGAGGCGTGGGTACTGCAGAGCCAAGAATGGGGATCCTAGAGGCCAATATTAGAGGGTGTGACTAGAAATGTAAATGTCATACAGCGGGAAAAACTACATGCCAGTGTTGAGTATATACCTGAAGGGGTTGTGTCGATGGATGATGATCAAGTACTTGCACACATGAAAACCAAATACCCCAAGTAAACAATATCTGAAGAGAATCAAAGATATGAGCATGTATTTGATAAGTGTGACTATGCGTATGTGTACATGACCATGGTATGAAAAAAAGGTGCCCCGGGGGCGTAGGATGAAAAGCGACCCAGGGACTGCTATGATGTAGGTGACGAGATGCTGATCCCGTGGCTGAAGAAGGATTGAAAAATGGACACCGTGGGCTCCCGGAATGGTGAGTGGAAGGTTGGAAAAAGGCCTATATATAGTTGTAGGGCTCACATTGCCACCTCATTTGTACTTGCTGCAATAGTGAATAGACAAGCAGCTTTCAGAGGAGATTGGGAGATTTGGGGAGGATGAGGCATCTGATTGAGGATCTGCGAGTATCAGGTTAGTGGTCTGATCATCCTGCATAGAAATAGGTTTTCAATTTTTGGTTAGGGGCTGTACGGAGGGCCGTACAGAGCTATTTATGGGGTATGGGCCCCACATGCATGGGCGATCTGGTGATAGGCGTGCATATGTGCACGCCTGCCCACCGGCTATACGCGCATGGGGGCGCGGTAGAGGGGAATTAAGGTGCGCTCTAAGGGCGCGACTGTGGGGTGAACACGCATGCACAAGTGCACGTCTGCAGGTTTGAACAGGCGCGCATTTGTGCGCACCTGTATGGTGAACAGGCGCACCTGCAAGCGCGCCTGTGAAGCAAATAGGTGTGCATTCATGTGCACCTGTGTAGCAAATAGGTGTGCATTGATGCACACCTGTGTAGTGAACAGGCGCACATGTGTGCATGCCTGTGGGTGATAAAACCGCGCCTAAGAGGCAAGGTTGAAGTGTAAAAAATGAGTCTTTTTTGATGTTGTGATGGTTTCATGAGCTGATATATGACTCTGTGTTGTCTGCAGGTGGATGGTGGTGACGATGCCAGTGGGGTGGCAAGAGCAAGACTGGGCTCAGTTGCAAGACGTCGTGGCCATTAAGGAGCCCAATGTGCGTGCGACTTTGGCAACTTGTGGATTGCTAAAGTTCTTTGAGTGCTCGTTGATATGGGCACATGAGTATCTGTTACAGTTCCTGATCTAGATGTGGAGTCTGGAGCTGCACTGCTTCCTCATGCGAGGAGAGTAGATCCCCTTCACTGCGGTGGAGGATGTATATTTCTTGACTAGGCTCCCATTTCGGGGAACGTCCCTACCGGCGGAGCCGGTGCTGCCTAGGGGTACTTTGCTCGTCGATATTGGCCAGAGATATTGTTTTGGTCAAAACTTTATGCCCGGGACGGTGGTGAGTATATCGGCGATAGATTCCTTGGCACATCATTGTATAACAGTGATGATTGTGCAGGTATACGGGTCACTGGCGACCCAACGGATTAGTGGTGGCCAGCTTCTGGTGCTGGAGAGAGTGTTGGCTGGCAAGAATTTTGCTTGGGGGTTGACGTTGCATGCATGGATGGTGGCGCAGTTGGACCACTGTCCGTCTACTGGTGTAGGGGAGTTTTCTTTCGGGTCCATCCTAGTGGCCTGGTTTCTAGAGATGGTGTTGATGTTGCGCCCGAGGATCCTATTGAGTTTGCCTGGGGCACGAGAGCCATGGTTGAGGCTGTGGTCAACTGTATTGCTTCGCCATGGTGGTGGCGAAGGGGGCCACTTCTTTTCGGTAGAGGCAGCGCAGGTATGGCGGCAGATGCCGCAGGTGATTTTGTGGTACCCCTATGCTGGGGTGGACTTTCGGGATGATCCGGATATGGTGCTACCTCCTGGGGAGGTTTTTGATCATCGAGGTATGTTGATTGATGATGTAGATATGTATGTTTACATATTTTTTGAGATAGTTGTCCATATGTTTATTATATAGATGTTGATACTATCTGTTGTTTGTTTGTATGTGCAAATGTGGCACCTCGCGGGCGCGAGGTAGAGTTGCAGAGAGCATCGGCTCGTCAGGAGCCAAAGAGACTTTCGTAGGGGGAGAGACGTCGGTGGGAGGATGCCACGGGGCGACCAGCTGAGCCAGAGAGGGCAGCGAGGAGGCATCGGTTTGATGAACCTGGTGCGGGGCCATCACACGCTCCTCTGGCGGCGGCCGAAGTGGATTTTGATGATATACGCCATCGTTTGGAGATGGTTTTACAGGAGGTGCCTGAGGGCATGTGGTCGCGCATCTAGGACGAGAGTTTCCTGGAGCAGTGTGTGGGCGTACTGCCACCATGGCGGTCCATAGAGAGACGAGCACTAGTGGTTACTACTATGACAAGTGGACGCCTGCCACCGGGGCAAGAGGGTCCTGTAGGGGTTGGACCACCACCGCCTGGGGTAGGTGGTGGTGGGCCGCCACCACCTGAGGGAGGGGCAAGTGGTGGTGCGATAGAGGCACCATGAGTGGTGCATGATGTATATATATTTTTTGTTGTATATAGGTTGGTGAGCCCATTTTTTGTACCAAGGTGTTTCATTGGCCTGCAGATACATGTATTTTTTTTATGTAAACATTCGGATGGCCTGATGGGCCTTTATATATACATGAGTATACATATTTTAGATCCTAATGTTGTCTACATGTTTTTTGCTGATGAGTTGATTACGTCCATTATATATATATGCTGTGACAGGTTTTGTGATATGTTTATGTATGTGTAGCTTGATGTGATATATGCCAATCTAACACAATATTAGCGAGGGTATCTGTGATTTGATTCAATTGTCTTGGAATATGTGTAAATGTAATGGAATCAAAATGTCGATATAACAGCCTAACCTACAGGTATTTTTGAAAGAGGCACAGATCGCGTATGCGGTACAAATTGTTGAGTTGGAGAATGATGAGTTGAGAGTCGAGGAAGACGCTAAGGTGAAAATATGATGATGTTGGGTGTCAGCCAGGAGGCCAATGACAGCAATGTATTCAGCTTGGTTGTTGGTTCCTGACCCCAAACATATGTCTCTTGAATGGATCATTTCATGTGAGGGGGTGTAGAGAGCCCAAGCAAATGAAGCGAGATTTTGTGTCCAACGGTTGGCGCCGTTGATGTAACCGATGTGGTGGGCTGGTGGAGGAAGCATATGTTAATAGCACAAAGGATAGTTTAGATGGGAGGGGAGGAGAAAAAAGATTTAAAATTCTAGAAAAAGAAATAACCTAAAGTAGAATGACTACTTTTAAGCATAAAATTTCTTGAGGTACAACCCATTGATGGATTCCTTGAGAGAGAGGCCTTCGGGGGAGGCCAGGATGTATGCGCCTTTGGTGAGGCAATGTTGGATAATGTAAGTACCATGCCAAAGTGATTCGAATTTTTCGTGGCCAAAGGTATCATGAGCGATATCATAAGACAGGACGAGGTCACCTTCACAGAATGATTGAAGGTTGACATGGCGATCAAAGGTAGCCTTGGATCATTTTTTAGCTGCCTCGTTGTTCTGTAAGGAAGATTGACGATCTTCATCCAGAGACTCCAAGTTCAGCAAGAGCTTCTCCATTGGAGCAGTGTCAGGTAATAGCTCAATTGTGGTGCGTAAGGTGGGAATTTCTCACTCAATGGGAAGATTTTCCTCGACCCCGTGGACTAAATGGAATGATGTGAAACCGGTAGCAGTCTTCATAGCCATTTGATAAGCCCATAGCACAGAAAATAACATATAATGCCAATTGGTTTTATGTTTATTAACTGTGCACTGTAACATGGTTTTGAGGACTTTGTTAACTGCCTCAACCTGTCCATTAGACTAAGGGTAATATGGTGAAGCAAACTCGTGAGAGAAGCCTAACCAAGATGAGAGTTTGACGAAGATCTCATTCTCGAAGTGTTTTCCATGATCCAAAACAAGTTGGAGGGGTACTCCAAAGTAGGATATCACGTGGTTAAAGAAAAAATGTGTTGTAGTGTCAGCGATGTTGTTGAAAGTGGGCATAGCTTCGGCCCATTTGGTGAAGTAATCAATGGCAACAATGTATTTGTGGCCATTGCTGGAGGGGGGATTACAGGTCATAAATTTGATGCCCCATTTACAAAAAGGGTCGGCAGTAATGACAGGGTGAAGAAGAGTGGGGGGAGCTCAGGCTTTGTTTGCGTAGAGATGACATTGCTCACATCATTTCATGGCATGAATGAAATCATGAAACAACGTAGGCCAAAAGTAACCTGCTCGGATAATATTTTGAGCAATGGATATACCCGAAAGATGGCCCCCACATGCACCACTGTGGCAGTCATTCAAGACTCTATCAACCTCGTCAATAGTCAGGCATCGATGGAGAATGGTTTCAACGCCTGTTTTAGGATAAATCCGTAAGTGCGGACACGAACCGATCTCCGTAGATCCACCTAGAGCTAGAACAAAACATGACAGAATATACTGCTTTCCCTAGATCTTACTATTGAATTAAATTGGAAGTGAGAAGAATATATGCACCTTGTAATCACTTCCTTGGTCTCTATTGTTCCCTGCTTCGCTCCAACACTCTTGTGTGGTCAATATCAAAACAACACAAACCGACCAAAGTGAAAGCAAATAATATATCCAATAGCTAATCTATACATCTGATCAAGGAATTATGTAATAAAGTAGATCTCACTTTATGGGAAAGAAACATATTACTGTATCATATCAATCGAAAGAGAAACTTACAACCAGAGCCTTGATGTCGTAAGGTCCCTTCCTACTGTCCTTCGTTCCCCACACACTTCTTGCTCCAAGGATTCTAAAACCATAGATCTGATAGCTACTCACAATCTATCTTGACAAAGTGAACCTCCAAGCTCACCCAAGCTCAAGCTCACCAAAAGCTAACTTTCTCGATGAGAACTCTTCTCCTTTTATAAGCTGAAGAAGATAAGGTGAGGAGGTT
>CBVK0103850156.1:0-20687 GCA_900067695.1 Picea abies
GTTGCTTTTGATTATGTTAAGCATGATAAATCTTCATGTAAAAATGGAAAAAGGCCATGTACATATTGTGGTTTATATAACCATCATGTTTCAAAATGTTGGAAGAGAATGTCCACTTTTAGAAAACTTTCCAAGAAAAGGCAACATGAAAAGAACATGCAAAAGATTTGCACTCATTGTCAGAAGAGGGGTCATCTCATTGACCAATGTTGGACATTGCATCCAACCTCTCATCCACGGCACAAGACGTAGTTGGGTGAAAAGATTGACAAGATTGGAAGAGGAGATTCCATCATTGATGTGGGTCAAGATGATTCACACGAAGACGACTTTCAGCAGAAGGATTCGCCATTGAGTTGGCTTGGTAAGAAATGGTTAGATTTCTTGAGTAAGTAAGGCTTGCATTTTTTCTGCAATAGATGCACATTTTAGCGTTATCTATTCACTTTTGTTGAAATTGACAAGTTGCAACAGTTATCATAAATTGCAAGATGCAAGTTTGCATGTGTAGGCATTTATTTTTGAATGCATACTTGTGTTATACCACCTCGTCAAGAACATGTAAAAGAGGGGTGTGCTGCTCGTTTGTTACAGCTATATACACTTTTCATATTCAGCTCTTTAGTACCCACATGTTTTGGGTTTAAGTACCTATGTTTATACTGAAAGGAGAGTTGAAGAGCTATGCACATGCATATGGTTTTGTGAATGCGTAAACAATGAACTTGATGATAGTTCATCATGAATGACTCATGATTGTAGCATGATTGTTTATCATGTTTTTCGACTTGTCATTTTGGAAGGTTGATATGTTTTACATGAGTCTCGACTTGTGTCGATGTTGTCTTGATGACTATGTTGTGTCGTTCATGGTTTTCAACTTGTGTTTAGTCGATTGTGTTGGATAGCTTGTAAGTCAATTTTGAGTACACTGAAATGGAGGAAAACACCATGTGCTTTGAGGAAGCACAAGATGCGATAGTTTGCTTGAAGAGAAAAAAGACTTCGCTGTCATTATTTTCAGTCTTGTGTCAATTTGTTTTCAAGGTTGATGGTTTTCTTGGCTTGTGACAAGATGTCGCAGGAAATTTTTGCAGCCATTGGAGAACGGATTGTGTTGACGCCAAAGAGTTCACAAGAGGGACTTGATTCTCAGTGGGAAGGTTGGCAGTATTCCAAGCGCAGAGAGAGCAGTGGTTCAGCAGCAGCCAGAGAGCAGTGGTTGAGGGACATAGCTAGTTGCAGTGCAAGGCATGTCAAAGTATCTAGGTGATTGTCGAAAAGACTTTTCAAGTAGAATCAGTTGATAGAACTTGAAAGGAGAAGAGTATTGAAGCTCAGATAGATGATAATAAGATTTTGTGGATCCAAAAGCCTTTCAGTGGGAAGGTGTGATCAGAATCCGGACCAGGGGTAAAAAGATTTGCTCAATTTTCAAAGTGCTCAGAATGCAACAAAAATGGTGCCATTGCGTTCGTCTCATCTTCCTGATTCCGGTGGTATATTTACTTTCGCAAACGGAGTCCGTATGGAGAAGTTATCGCGATCTGTTCGCCGAGCCAAACAGGAAAAAAAATTAGATGCTGACTGTACCTGTCCGTATAGTCCGTACGACTCACATGTGGCAGTGACGTGGCATGATGGTACGATGATGTGGAAGTTGATTTGGCAGTGCTGATGTGGCAGTTTGTGATTAGTTGGCAGTTGGCAAATCAAGTTGTGACACGTGGCATCTAGCTGGGCGAATGTTAGGGTGCCACGTGGCCCAATCAAGGGCTACCACATGGCACCCGTTTATTGGCTTTGGTCTATTGTTTGGTTTATCAAAATTGTTATGGGTCCATGGGGTTTGAGCCCCGGACCTCTACCCACCGTTGAACACTTTAACCAAGCACGTGCTGCCAATGCACCAAACCAGGTGACTTAACATATGAATGGTTCAAATTTTGTTTAAGTTTATATTATGGCATGGTTGGCGCGGGGTCGGGCCGGGGCTTAGCCCCAGCCCGCGGTCACATACCAATCCATATGAACACAACTTTTTTATTGCACAGGGGTTGTGTTGTAACAGATCCAACTCGGTCACATTGGCTTTTATATGACCATATGCCACGGGGTATGGGGCACGGGTTTTTTAATATGGTTTTAAATGTTATTACATGTGACCAATTGCATATGTAACTGCGCGCGTATAGTTATATATCAGAGCCTGTGGTCACGTTTGTTTATGCCATATGACCAATGCAATGGCTGGAGGTGTGCGCGGTTTGAAAAAAATAGTTTAAACTTTATCCCACGGTTCTATGTTTATTCACATGTGACCACGACTGTTTAAACATGGTACGCGTGCGCCATTTAACAATAGACAGGGGTGTATTGTATTTTATGCGTGGGATTTGTTTTGGTTTTAATTTTGTTTTAAAACAGATATGCATCCACCTCCCGACATGTGTCGAGCCAAAGTTTAACCTGGAAATGGTTAGCCCTTTTTGTGCGGGACGTGGCCATATGGTCCCCATGCACCCAACTTCTCCGACTTGAGGGGCTTTATTTTCGCTAACCGTTTGACATTTTGGTGTGTTTTTTGGAGACGCACGTGTGTGCTGAGTTTAGGCATGGAAAAATGCTTAGGGCTAGGTTCACTCACACAGGTGCGGAATGGCGAACCAGTAACAGAAAATGAGGTGCCGAAAAAGCCCAGCTAGGGGTTTTTGGACGTTCTGAGTCCATTGGCACTGTTTTCATAGGCAATTGAAGACTTATTTTGCAGGTTTGTAACCATTGAAGTTTGGGGAAGCTCCAGGAAGCTTGAAGCCCTCATTGTTTGAGGCATTGCTCTGATGAGCACATATCTATTTTCTGAGACTGAATAGTCATTTTTTACTAATTATTGTGCTCTGAACACATTGGGATAGGTTTTAGATCCATTGGAGGACTTTTACAGGTGTTTTTTCCACATTGAATCTCAGAGAAGCTTGGAGGTCACATGTAGAAGAGGTCATTACTGGATGAGACAATATCCATTTTCAGAGTTCTAATAGTCAATTTTGGGGATTTTGTGTATTATGAACCCAATGGTACAGTCTGTAAATCCATTGGAGTTGAGCAGTAGCTTGTAAAATAACATTTGACAAACTAATCCCAAAGAGCCAAGTCCATTGAAGGAGGCTCAAGGAGATGTAGCCCAGAGAGGGGTGAACTCCTTTATCATCTTGGTATTGTTGTGAGTTTGTTGTGTTATTTGCTGCTTTATGTTGCTGTGTATCTGATTTATAGCACATATTTAATCTTTTAAAAGATCATTTCCTCACACATATACATTGACAAGAAGAATCCTAAACTTAACACTTAAACCATCTTGCATATTTTAACACATGAAGCAAGGTCCTGTTAAGGTTTATTTTATTGAGGTAGAGGGTGCTTGCATAGCATAACAAGTCAACCTTCTATTTTCAGATCAGTGGAAACATCATGTTGTCTATGAGTCTAGACTCCATACTGTCATTATTACTCTGGGAGCTAATCTCTACAGGATACCAGAGGTATTTTCGATTATTGTGCCACCAAAACAACACCACAAGGTAATCTCTCATACTTCAAAATCCATCCTCTTCTCATTTTGTTCAACGGATGTACAAAACACCACTACAACCACTACAACCACTACACCTTCTATCAAGAAAAAAACATTGTCGAAGAGACATAAGATATTGTTTCTTCACCTACAATAGTGCCTACACAATGCCCCATCCAACCGAGAGACAACAGGTTGGTGGAACACATTCAACCCCTCCAGTAATAGGTTTGCGACACTCTTCCACAAGCTATGAAACATAACTTCTCCAATAAGGCACACAAATCACAAAGCTTTAGATTCAGAAAATTATTTCCCCTCTTCCCTGGTCACTTAATGTAGTGGACACCAATGCTTCCTAAGGGGGAATGACTCATCCAGGTGGATATTGGTGGCCACCCACCTGTTCCAATTGGATCCTCTTGTCAATTTTTAGTACAACACATTCTTCTATACTTCTTTGTCATTGTGGGTTCTACACTTTTGGGGCTTTCTGAATCCTTACACATATTCGTTGGATACTGGTGGCCTGCCACCTAATCCAAATGGTTTATTTTGTATGTTTTCATGTAAGCACATCTTGTTGTACTTCTAGGGCCATTTTGGGCCCCTAAACAATGTTTTTTTTCCTTGCCACAAACAAACTATGGATGGAGTCAGATTTTGATGGCATAATGTGTATTTCTCAAAAGCACCTTTCAAATGGGCTATCACACACCTAAAAAGAGATCGTATGCAAAATTTACGACCTCGAAAAGTTAATGTATTAAATTACCCAAACGGTGGCCACATGATGTTTTGGCGTTTCATCTCCCAGGTTTAGGTTTTTTATGTCTCGGGTTTTGGCATTCTTGTTTATCATAAAAGGCCTTGAAAGCCTCATTGTAATCATCCTCTGGTGAATGAGCGTAGCCATCACATCTCTTCTCATAGATAAAGATGCCACCATTCTAGCGAGTCTTTCACTCTATATTTTTACAGTCTCTTTACAATTATTTCATTAATAGAAATCAAGTATTGTTGTATTTCTTTGTTTCTGGAAATTTTCATGAGTATTTGAATGTAATTTCTCTTCTTTCATTTCATTCCACAAATAAATATGGATCAGTGGTATCAGAGCGGTCTGCTCTTCATTTATTTTTCTTTGTGCATGTCCTCGACAAGATCTAGGTACAAGAAGTTGGGACTCGAACCAATCAATCCGTTGAAATATTGGTCACGCAGATCTTGACAAAAACCCATGGGAGACGAAAAATAAATATGATGGAGCAGGATATCCTTTTAAAATGTTTCTTGAGGAATCCCTTGCATGAAAAAGGAACAAAATGATGGACAACGTTCTTCATATCCTTCAATGACTTCCCACAGAAGAAGCATCTTCATCAAGTGGACATGCAACCCCCTTCAAGGTACAAAATAATTTTGATATTACCATATTTGAAGGTCAGATAGATGTGGATTCCCTAGGAAAATGGTTTAATCTATTCGAAGGTTTTTTCTCTATTCAAATTTTTTCTGACAGGGAAAATATGACCTTTGCACTCCTCAAGGTGCTCCCCCATGTAAAAAATTGGTGGCTACAGTCAAAGAACAATACTATCATGTTGATAACTATGAAGACCCATACATGATATGGACCACACTGCAACAAGAGAAGAGCCAATCAATTTTAGAGTTCATAAATACTTTCCATACCTTGCGAACCAAGCTGGGTATCAAAGACTCTGAGCATCATCTAGTTTTGGAATATAGTGGGGATTTGCATACGTGGGGATTTTCATAGGTACATACAAATCAAAATGGATTTCCTAAACATCTCAGCATTAGGAGATTCCTATTGGTATGCTGTCAAAATTGAGAAGAAATTTAGGCACCACAATAAATGGGAATTCAGGTCTGCAAATCTGCAACAAACAAATCATGGTAAAGAAGGCCCTAACCAACAACCTCTATACACCCAGTCCAAGACACAAAACAAAAAGGGTAATGTAAAGATGAAGAATGATACTAGAAAGTTCTGTGACTTCCAAAAATGCTCCTGACACAACATCAATGAATGTCGCTCGAAATAGTCATTGGTGGATGAGGTCAAAGACACGGAGCCAAACTTGGATTCAAAATCTGATCCAGAAAATATTGAAAACATATAGATCATCAAAATAGACCCCATTGCTACTATTTCTACCACAAGAATTTAGTTAGAAGAATCTCATAGATCATGAAGAGGGGGAGCACCTCTTCCATTCCCAGATGTGGGTGAAGGGGACCCCATTGCATTTCATTGTTGATAATGACAGCCAAAAGAACCTCATCTCATCTAAGTTCATCAAAATGGTGGGGTTGTCAACAACACCACACCCACAACAGTACAACATTAGGTGGCTTCACCAGGGATGAGATCTTCATGTCATCCAGCAATGTCGCCTATCCTATGCCATCCATCCCTTCAAGGATGAGGTAGTGTGTGATATTTCCCCTCGTGATGTCTATGATGTTTTTTTGGGCCAATCATATATGTGGAAAAATCATGTTTTCTATGAGTCTAGACCTCGTAGTGTCATTATTACTCTAGGAGGTCATCTCTACAGGATACCAGAGGTAGTTCCAACTACTATGCCACCAAAACAACACCGCAAGGTAATCTATCATACTTCAAAATTCATATTCTTCACGGTCTATTCAAAGGATGTACAAAAGACGACTACAACCATTGCAGCCTCAACACTTTCTATCCAGACAAAACAAATTGTGGAAGAGACAAAATATATTGTTTCTTCACCTACAATGATGCCTACATAATGCCCCATCCAACCCAAAGAAAATAGGATAGTGGAACAGATTCAACCCCACAAGTAATAGGTTTGCGACAGTCTTCCACAAGCCAAGAAGCAAAACTTCTCCAATAAGGCACGCAGATTACCGAGCTTCAGATTAAAAAAATGATTTTCCCTCTTCCTTGGTCACTCAATGCAATGGAGACCATTTCTTCCTAAGGGGGAAGGATTGATACAAGTGGATATTTGTGGCCACCCACCTATTCCAATTAAATCCTCTTGTTATTTTTTTGTACAACACGTTTTTTTGAACTTAGTTGTAATTGTGGGTTCTACACTTTCCTGGTTGTCTGAATCCCTACACATCTTGTAGGTGGATATTGGTGGCCTCCCACCTAATCCAACTGGTTTATTTTGTATGTTTTCATGTTAGCACATCTTGTTGTAACTATAGGGCCATTGGGGGCCCTAAACAATGGTTTTTTGTCTTGCCACAGTCAAACTATAGATGGACTCAGATTTTGAGGACATAATGTGTATTTCTCGAAAATACCTTTCAAACAGGATATCACGCACCTAAAACAAAGATCGTGTGAAAAAGTTATGACCTCGAGATGTTAATGTACTAACTTACCCAAACAGGGCCCACATGACGTTTTGGCGTTTCATCTCCTAGGGTTAGGTTTTTTTTATGTCTAGGGTTTTGTCATTCCTGTTTATCATAAAAAGGCCTTGAGAGCCTCATTGTAATCATCTTCTAGTGAATGAGCATATCCATCACATCTCTTCTCAGGGATAAAGTTGCCACCATTCTAGCGAGTCTTGTACTTTGTATTTTTATAGTCTCTTTACAATTTCTTCATTAATAGAAATCAAGTATTGTTGTATTTGTTTGTTTCTAACAATTTTCATGAGTGTTTCACTATGATTTCTTTGCTTTCATTTTTTTCCGAAAATAAATCCGGATCAGGGAGGTTAAAAAAAATCGTATTTCATATTTCCCTTAGATCTCGATTCTTGGTGATACGAGAAAACACTTAGAGGGTATTTATTATTAAAATTTAAAGCACGATCTTCTTCTTCCCTCTTCAAACCCTTCTTGCTAGGTAATTTTTTAGTTTTATCAATTTGACACATATGTCGTCTCTCATTTATGGATTCATCATCTATTTGATTAATTGATATAGGAGTGTCTTCGTCAATCTCTTTCATAGAATCATAATTATTATGATTTCCATGAAATCCCTCAAATTATAACCTAGGTTATGAGTATTTTCATTCTCAATATGGGTACCTTGTATTCACATATATTTGAGTAAAATTGTTTCTCAAAACAAAATTTTCCCAAGTACTTTTTAATTGAGACAACCTAAATTCAACTAAAACTCGAATTAAAATGTAACGAAACAAGCTTTTCTCAGGGTTCTTATAACCTTTCTAGAAGAATTTTGATATTTTCTTGAGACTTCTAAGAAGATAGAAAGACAAGTTTAATTAATGTACCCCAAAAACACCATAACAAGACGAATTTGATGGTAAAAGACTAAACCATAGAAACACTCACAAGTGATATATTGCTGAATAATAAGGACCATGTTATGCCACCTTTCCTTAAGAAAATTTACTGGCATACCTTTATGATGGCGAGATAAGTGATAGCACTTGAGTAACTTGCTCCAGGGGATACCCTTGATAGGGCAATGTTCTGACAACTTCTCACCAATGAGTGAAAAATGAATGGCTTCAACTTGGAAATAATGGAGTAAGAGTTTATTGTAATAATCAATTTGTAGTTGAACTCTACTTCACGGCTTGTAGAGTCTAGTCTTCTATGTTTTGTTTTAACTGATTAAGTAACAGTCGTTTCCTATATAAGGATGTAATCAGTCTTCATTGAATAATAGAGAATGTGAGCATTGCCTCACAGGTGTGTTGTTTTCTCCAATTTTAAGTTGGTATTAGAGCAATTGGAGACCCAATTTGAGTAGGGGCGCTGAGTGCTCCCCATGCAATGTGAGAGGAGCATTGACCTCTCTCAAACTTACGAGTTTAAAAATATCTAAGGAAGAGCGCTCTATTTGTACGCGTATAGGAGCTCTAGGGCACTCGCTCTCATGCTCTGTCTCTAGCTCAGTGTTGTAGCACTCCTCTCTTATCCCTCCGACAGTGCTAGTGCTTCTCCTTCTGAATTC
Organism: Picea abies; assembly: GCA_900067695.1. Classification (NCBI taxonomy): domain Eukaryota; kingdom Viridiplantae; phylum Streptophyta; class Pinopsida; order Pinales; family Pinaceae; genus Picea; species Picea abies. Next base: position 8,541 of record CBVK0103850156.1, read on the forward strand.
AATCAGCGCAGTTCATAATTTTGTTGAGTTGCAAGCTTGAAGGCCGTGAAAGCATTTCGTGAGCAGGAAAAAAAAACCGTCATTTTTTCCTTGTGAAAACGGATCTTGTGCTTGGTGTTGAGTTAAATTGGATCTAGTGCATTAGAATGCAACAATTTCTTGTTTGATTGAAATTTCATGTAGAGGAAAGATCCAAGTAGCACCTCCCACCAATTTTTTTTTTATCCATTGAAAGGAGTGACGGGGTTGTAAATCCCCACACTGACAGATTTGGTTTCTAAATCTGTGTTGAGCATTTTTGTTTTCAAAATTCGCAAATCCTGAAGGTGAGGTGATCTTTCCATGGTTCAAAGTTCAAAGGAGTGCACACCATGCAGCATGCATGCGTTGGATACTCATGCATGCATCATATAAAGGAGATTATTTGTGAGTAAGGTATATGTTGGGAACTTTAATTGTCTAATTGAATGGAAAATCAAAGTGTTCAATATAAATTGTCAACCCAAGGAACTCTATTATTTCAAGATAATCCTGCATAGTCTATGCTAGATTATGAAAGAATCTCTAATCTAATTGTAGTAGGGAAGTTCTTTTTAACAAATCAAACAAACATTATTGCTAACACAATTGTGATGATACAGCTGGAGTGCTACAGACTTAAAATCATAATTTCAATTTAAACTGATGAATCTACAAAAACCATGAATTGCCTACCTTAATCTAACTTTCTAATTTACTTTTGTAGGAAGAAATTATATACTATTGCTGAAGGGAAATCTATTTATTGAAAGAAGCTACTTCATGCTTTTAATTCTCCAAAACAAGATTTTAACCTAATGCAGAAAAAAGAAAAACAATTCTCCAGCCATGTTCAACAACTGACTTCTAATTCTCATGAGACAAGTTTATTCGCATTTATCAAGAAGGAATTAAACCGTAACAACAGTTGTATTCAGAAATATCTAACAGTTAAGCCATTCGCAATGAAAATGACTAAATCTAGAATTCGAAACAGAGGGGAATCAGTGAGGAAGGTGGGTCCTTTCTTTCTCACTGAATCCTCTCAAAAAGATAGGTTACAGTATTCTAAATAAATTCAATCCACTTCTTCATTCAATTGCCAAAAAGATGTGTGTGTACAATAATCACTCCTTTATTTAGTTCAAGGAAAAAGACTAACAACCCTTTACATTACAAAAGCTATGCTATTTAAAGTTAGAGTCATTCAGTGTTAAAAAAAAAAACAATATTGAGAATCCCCGATTCTCAGGCTGTTCATTAGATATAATTAATACAAAATCTTGAATTCTCCTTCATCAAAATCGTGATCCAGCATTCTAATCAGCAGGTGTTGCAGCATTTGTATCACAACAAGACTAGTGGCGTCTATTGTAACAGCTTCCAAGATTAACAAGCTTCTGTCGTATCAGTTGTGTAACAACTTCCAAGAATGATGGGCATTCATTGCAGAACTCCTGTAACAACTTCCAGGAATTATGCATAGCTGTGACAACAACGAGTTTCTTGAAGTGGTCTATTCTAACACTCTGATCATTAGTTAAATTATTTCATGGGTAAAATATGTGAACATTATCAATCAAACATGCTAAGTAAATGAAAACATAAAAGAAATATGAATAGTACCATGCGAAAAAGGGTCTTGGTGCTCATTATAATAGTCATTTAGCTTAGGAATGAGAAGGTTGAATGATCAAAAGGTGTAGTGAAAAAGGGACATTTCAGGGTCCTAACATACCCCCTAATTGAAGACATTGCATGTCCTCATGAAAAACACATTCAAAACTTATTTTGTAGATGAAGTAGATCAATATCTCCTCCAGTGCAAAATTGTGAAGAGAAATGTCTAAGTGCCAGTAATGAAGAATGCTATGTCAAAAAGAAAATCTGTTGTGTCAACAATCTATTTGGGTTTCTTTATGATCAAGAATAGGATCAGTTTGATTTGCTTTAGTAACAACTCGTGAAGAAAATAAAGGTTCTTGTTTGTAAGCTTCTGGTATACCAGGAGCTGATTTATGACAATGAGATCTCCTCTGTTTTACTAATTTTTGTGTAGAAGGAAGTCCATGTTCAATCTTGATTGATACATTTGCTAGTCCTCTAGCAATAGGAACTTTGACTACCTCATATCCTACCTCATAGTAAATGTTGCCACACTCAAAACACATTAGTTCTTTGTTTCTTCCCAAAACAACTTTTGTCAATGCTAGGATGTCCATGGGTATCCCCTCTGGATTCTTCTATCGGGAAGCTGCCACCTCTTGTTTCAAGGTTTCTAATTTGGCATTGAGGTTAGAATACTCTGTTATCAATGCAACAATCTTGGAATTTTTTGTATTCTTGATCCTTTTCTCTATTTGGGCAAACAATTGGACAAGTGGTACATCCTCAGCATGCTGTGGAGCTGATTCTTGTGTAATAGTTGTGTCAGTCAAGACTGGTTCTTGTGGATCAATCTCGACATGGATAGTTGGTGCTTGTGGAACATCTATGTCTGTCAGGACTGGTTCTTGTGGAGAGTCTTGACATTGTCAGTTGGTTCCAATATTACTAGCTCTCGTAGGACAATCTTCTATGGAGCAGTTGGTTCTGGTGTAACAATTGTACCTATCAGGACTTGTTCTTGTGGATCAATATCGACGTGGACAGTGGATTCTTGTGGAACTGTCCCTGCATCAACCAAAGGGAATAGTGGACGAATAATAGGAATGGCCTGCTCCATATCTTGTCTTCCAATTGCAACTTCGATAGTCCTGGTGGACCTGGATTTTCTCCTGGGTAAAGCAGAAATGAAAGTAGTGGTTTTCTTCTTCGTTGCTGGAGGAGGAATAGGGTGTTCTTCCTCAATCACACAAGGAGGATATTCTGGTATACTAGGGTCTGTGATGATTTGGATATTATCAACGGACATGGGATGTGCAGAATCATTAGGCAACATCAATGATTCTACTGCAAATTGAGTACATTCATTTTGAAAGGAGAAGATAGTTTCCTGCAGTTATAGGTATAAGGTAAAACATGGTATTCATAGCCAGAGGGTTCTGATTTGATGTTGATCCAATTTGATCAATAGATCTCCGAGGTTTTCCTTTGAATGGACATTTCCTTTTCTGTGAAGATGCACAGGTAATGCTAGTAGGTGATTGATCAGTTGTAGTAGTAATAGGAGAATTCTGTGTGATTGCAGCAACAATAGGAGGGGTCTGTGTGCTAGTTGGTGCCACAGCAGAGGGGGTAAGTTTTCTTGATGTTATAGTAGACTGTGCTATCCTTGTTCGCTTTTTAGGTAATGCTGAGGTAGGAGCAGGGTTTTTCTTGTCAGAGGCAGGGGGTTGGATTTCAATAATCGGTGTTGCAACCAAGTGTTGTGACACATGTTTTGGTCAAGTGGTTGGCTCTTCCTCTATTTTTTTTTTCCACCGCTACAGGTTGTTGTGATGAAAAGTCATCAAGGCTTGTCTGTTTGGTGCCAGGATGGCTTCGGGTTACATGATTTCTTTTCTGAGTCATCTTACAGACAATGACAGTAGGGGTTTGGACTGTTGTTGCAGCCAAGGGTAGAGGTTCTAGAAGAGGTCCATGGGTTGTAGTTTCAAGGACTGGTGCAATCCTTTCTGGATTTATAGACTGTGGCTAGTTTGCTATAGCAGGTAATGAGTTATTGGAAATGCCCATACCTCTGCAAATTAATAGGCCAATGAGTTTGTGATTAGAAATTCAGTTCTTGGGGATCTTGGATTTTTTTACAAAACGAGCCATATTATGCAATGATTGTAGCAGAAAATAAGAAAATTTTATCAATTTCTGATGTCCCAGATGTGATAATAAGATGAAATTAGAAAAATAAATAGCTTGGTATCAGCCTTCGTAGGTGATGTACCTTTTAAGAAATTATGCAACTTTCCCCCATGGATCTGGTAAGGAATTAGCATCTACACCTCTGCCCTTCGTCTGAACTTGCTCAGTGTTGACGAGGAACCCCTTCTGTGCATCCGAAAGATGTGTTTTTCTGTTAATCCATCAGTCTCCTGTTCATTACAACCCTGTTACAGCAGCAATGCTTGCCTCTGTTACTGGAATCCTTGCCCCATTCACCATTGAATACCCTTCAGTAATATTTTAACTAAACTCTAATACCTCATCCTCACTAAACTCTTTCAACTTGTTAAAGTATGATATCCAACTGGCCTAAAGAAATATTTGGTAGGCCTCTGGGTGTAGCAACAAACTATCCAGAGTTGCAGGCTCATATCTCATAGCTAATCCTCCCATGATGTTTCTTGAGAGTCTAACAGGCATGTAGGAGGAGAAACTATCATGTAAATCAGAGACGCAATAAGCTTGAATGTGGTTTGCATAAAGAAGACAATGTCTTATTTAAAAGAAGTGTGGGTGAAAAGGTGGTGGCGGGGTGTATGAACTTTGGAATGAATGACTAGATTTACGTCCCCCCCCCCCAATGAAGCGGATTGGCTCCATGTGTAATTGGTTGGTAAATAGGAAATTGTGATTTATATCTTCATTACTTTAACGCGTAGGATTAATCATGTACCTCAAATATTACCACACATAACGACCTGTGATAACTGGCATGATGAAGGATCATGAGAGAAATGACAGCTTATGCAAAGACATAGTCCTTACTGTAGTTATCCAACTGGAAATCGTCGACTGTGAAGTCAAGTGATAATGAAGCAGCACTTTCGGATAGAGAGCATCAGTATTGTGTAATCAGTGGTGTTGTTGCATGAAACATTGGAAGGTTGGAGCCGCAGCATAGGCAAAAAGAAAGAGTGAAGTGGCAAGAAAGAACAACAATAATTAGTGTATTAGTAGGTTCTTTTTCAAAAATGTCGTAGGTAGGTGTAACAATGTTGAGATCGGCCAATTTATCGAAAAAAGGTGGAACAACATTGAAATTGGCCAATTTTATCGGAAGAAGGTGTAACAACATTGAAATCGGCCAATTTATTGGAAAAAGGTGTAACAGCATTGAAATTGGCAAATTCATCGGAAAAAGGTGTAACATCATTGAAATCGTCCAAACACTACCTCACTTCATTTCTAGGAAGTTTTTCAACTTCCACGAACTCATCATTTTCTTTTGTTCATCAATTTACCTGCACACACATAATTGCCTGATACCTTTCAAAGCTTTATTAACATTGTAAAGATAATAGAAAATTTTCAACTAGAAATAGAGAAATGCAAATTTTGCTGAGATTATTTATATACAAAGTTTGAGAAAAAGAAGTCCTAAAGTTCAGAAGGGGAAGGAGCAAGCTCCTTTCCATTTAAGATTTGATAATCTGTATTACCTGTACAACTAGTTTTGAATTCTGTCTTGGACAGTGGATGTTGATACAGACACAGGTGATGAGCATTTGCATGTAAGTGTGTATTGGATCCATCAATAGTAATCAACCGGACTGTCCCATTGGGAAAGACTTCATCTACCTCCTAAGGCCCTAGCCATCGTGTACGCAACTTACCTTGAAATTCCTTAAAGCGTGAATCATACAATAGAGCCCAATCTCCTTTCTGGAATAATTTCTTCTTAATGATTCAGTCATGCCATTTTGTTCTTTGTTGTTGAATCATTGTGGTTTGATGGATGGCATCCAAACGCTTTTCATCAAGATCATTGAGCTGCTGCAGTCTGGATTTATGTGCCATAGTCAAGTCAAGGTTGACTGTTGATGCAATTCTTAATGTTTTGATTTTGAATTCAATGGGAAAACATGGCTTTTTCGATATACCAGCTCGTAAGGAGAAAAACCAGTTGTGCTCCTCCAAGTATTCGGTAAGTCCATAGAGCTTCATGCAATCTGTCAGACCAATCCTTATGATTTTCTCTCACTGTTTTAGTAAGAATGGATTCGATAACTTTATTGGTGATTTCCACTTGGCCATTGCCTTGTGGATGATATGGAGAAGTTATTCTATGTAAAACATGATATTTACTGAGTAGAGCTTCAAATTTATGTGATGTGAAAATGGGTCCTCCATCATTGACCAGTTCTCTGGGAATGCCAAACCTAAAAAATATATTTTCAAATAAGAACGCTAAGGAAACCTCTTCTGATGCTCTGATAAGTGATTTTGCCTCCACCCACTTGGTCATGTAATATGTACATACCAATATATAGACTTTCTGATTGGAAGGTGGGTGAATGGGTCCTACAAAATCCATGGCCCATATCTCAAAAGGATCTAACACTACCTGAGGCTGGAGTGGCATCTCATCCCTATGAGTTAGCTGACCCATGCATTGGCAACTGTCAAAATCTTGGACATAATTCTTGGCATCTTGAAATATGCTGGGCCAATAATAGCCCATCCTTAAAATTTTATACCAGGTCCTTTTTGTAGCAAAACGACCCCCACAAGGGCCATCGTGGCAAGCTTTCAGTAGATCATAAACCTCATCATCCCTCACACATCTCTTGATTTCTTGATCTAGGCCTGTGTAGAAGAGGTTTCCTCCTATCCAACTATACCTAGCACTCTTTTGAATAATTTTCCTTCTTCCCCTAGGAGATAGATGTGGAGGTACCTTCATTGCAACTAGATAATTAGCAATGTCTGCATACCAAGGTGAGTGAGAAGACACTGCAAACAAATGTTCATCAGGAAAGGAATTGTCTATAGGTGAATTATCATCATTTATATGTAATCTCGAGAGAAAATCAACAATCACATTTTCTTTTCCTGGTCTATCCACTATAGTGATGTCAAATTCTTGCAGTAGTAGCAACCATCTTGTCACTCGGGCATTAGTAATAGGTTTATTCATTAGATATTTTATGGCTATATGATCAATATGAATAAAATTTGGGTAACCAGTTACATAATGCCTGAATTTATTCATTGCATATACTACTGCCAAGAATTCTCTTTCAGTAACTCTGTAATTTAACTCAGTAGGAGCCATGTTCTTGCTAATATAGTACATATCGTAGGGTTCTTTGTCCTCCTGTTTCCCTAGTACTACACCAATTGTAGTATTTGAGGCATCTGAAGAAATGTGAGAAGGCAGATCCCAATTGGGCCCTTTCAAGATGGGAGCTGTAGACAATCTCTGTTTAAGATCTACAGAGGACAATTCACAGTCGTCATTCCAACAAAAGTTAACATGTTTTGTTAGTAATAAAAACAATGGAGAGGCAAGTTTAGAGAAATTTTTAATGAATCTCCTATGGTACCTGACATGTCCTAAAGAACTTCTTACCTCTTTCTGAGTTGATGGAGTTGGAATGTCCAAAATTACCTAGATTTTGGCTAGATCTACCTGAATCCCTGCATAAGAGATGAAGTGTCCCAACACTACCCCTTCGCGCATCATCATATGGCACTTTTTTTTACTTAAAGAAAGATGAGACCATTTACATATTTTGAGCACTTTTTCTAGATTAGACAAAGAATATTTGAAATTAGTCCCATAAGTTGTAAAGTCATCCATGAATATTTCCATACATTCATTCACCATATCAGAGAAAATACTAATCACAACTCTCTGGAAAGTGGTTGGTGCATTACACAAGCCAAATGAGAGAACCTTATAGGAAAATGTACCCCAAGGGATAGTAAAGGTGGTTTTATCTTGGTCTTGTGGGGAAATTTGTATCTGGTTATAGCCACTGAATCCATCTAGGAAAGATAATTATTTTTTTATGGCTAAGTTATCTAAAACTCGATCAATAAATGGCAGAGGGAAATGATCCTTTTGTGTTTCCTTATTCAGGGCTCGATAATCCACACACACTCTCCACTTACCATTCTTTTTAGGCACAATAACCAATGTTGATACCCACTTACTGTATAATATAGGATAGATGAATCTGGCATTGAGGAGTTTCTGAAGTTCTTCTTTAACAATTTCTTTAAGGTTTGGGTTCATCCTCCTTTGCGGTTGGAAAATGGATCAACATTCTTCTTTGATGTATATATCGTGGGTGCATAGCTCAGAGGGGATGCCTTTCATATCCATGTAATCCCATGAAAATGATTCTTTATGTTCAATCAGTAAATTCATCAGTCGGTGAGTTTCAGTGTTGGAGAGATCAGGATTGATGTTCAAGGTTTTTCCAGGTTCGATTTCCACAGCAATGCTCTTAGAACTGATTTTAGGAAATAATTCATCTGTTGTTGTTTCATCATCTGTTGTTACAACGTTTGCTATTATAGTGACTATTGTTACAGCTGAATCACTCTGATTGTTAGAAATTTCTGAGAAATTTTTTGAGTTCATTTCTTCCTGGGCCATATGGTCAAAGACTTTGTTCAATTGGTGGTACGTGTGTTGTGTAACAACAGAGGGGTCACAAATAAAATAGTTGATTAATTCATCCTCTGTCTCGTCCTTGAAACTTAGGGCCTTTCCTATGGTTAGCAAAGGAAGAACACTTTCAGCCTCGGTGTCCATCCATAGAGAGTTTTCAGGTTCTGTATTGGGTGTAGCATGAGGATACAGGGTAAGTTTTTTTGTTTCATAACCATCCGAGATGGTCATAGAACAATATCGACAACCTATGAAATCATCAACTATGGCTAACAATGGTCATCCCAGAATTAGAGGATGGCCTTCCAGACTGGATTTGGGTCGCAACACGACAAAATCAACATGATACTCCCATGAGTCTACTGAAATAACTAAATCGTCGATTACTCCTTCTATTTTGATGGTAGAGTGATCAGCTAATTCTAGAACAGTAGGAGTAGGTCAGATTTTTGTTCTGAGTTGCAGCAACTGCATAGTTTCTATTGGCATGATATTAATTGTTTCTCCTAGATCAACTAGTACATGCTGAATAAATTTCTGTTTGATTTTAACTGTGACGGTAGGGTTTCCTGGGTCTCCATATTTAATAGGTGGAGTTTTGCCTAGAATTAGCTCAGAAAAATCCCCCACTACATGCACTGTGAGGGAATCTTTAGGTTTTCATCTGGGTTTTCTGATACAGAGATCCCTCACAGTCTTAGAATAAATAGGGACATCCCTTATTGCTTGCAGTAGTGGAATATTAACGTGTATATTTTGCAATTCTCCAAGGATATTGAAAGATGGTAATTCCATAGGCTTGGTAGTTTTCAGTCTTTCAGGGAATGGTGGGTCTGTTGATTCTATAATGGGTTGGTCAATTTCTTCTGTATCAATAGATTTTCTCTCCTCTAATTCCTTATCTAATTCTTAAGATGGAGCATCTTCAACTATTGGCTCAACTATTCTCCCTAATATTAAGTTTATTTCATCACAAGGCATAGGAGTAATAGATAAGGTTGGCACATTATGTATGTCTATGTTCTGAACGACCTTATTATTTGGGTTTGGGTTAGGTTGTACAGGCATCTAAGGTCATAAGGGAGGATTGTTTGGTGAGTTATTGGGAGGAAATTGTAGTTTTTGCTGCTAGTATGGGGGTTGGAATTGTTGTTGAAAGAAGTTTTGTTGGTGTTGGGTTTGATAACTGAGTTGTTGTTGAGGACCTCTCCTGTATGGGTTCCATTTCCCATAGTGATTATGTTGCTGGGGCATAGGTAACCATGCATTGGGATCTTGATAAGAGGGTGGCATTTTATTTGTAGGGGGGGCATTCAACTGGCCATATGGTAGCCGATTGTTCCAATAATTAAATGTTGGAGGAGAGAATTGAGAATTCATACCTTGACCTCTTGGCTGCCATTGTCTCCTTTATGTAATCAGATAGATGGCCTATGCTTCCTCATTAGTTGCCTTCATTGATTCTTTTACACCTGGTAGAGAAGGACATTGGTCAGTGGCATGGTCTAACTCACAAATAAGGCATACCTGGACATTGTTTAGTGGGAACTCCCTTGGTGGATGTTCTTCCTACATTTTGGACAGAAAATGCATAATACTTGATCTGGTTCTGCTTGTTTTTGTTTGACCTACAAAGTATCCATTTGTGAGGAAAAAGAGTTAATCATCTATGTTTTGAAACTTTCTAACAGATCACCTGTTTCTTCTCTTGTTGCTCCTCCATTTTTTGATTTGTGTACCCTTGAAAAAATAGTATACTTGGTAGATGGCTTATTCCTTGTAGATCCTCGAGAACATATTTTGCAAAGGTCTATAATGTCCTCATAGGATTCCTTAGATATATCTCCTTTGCTAAGAATATTCAACATATCTAAACAATCTTCTCTAACTCCTTTTAGCAAAATGGTTTTCAGAATGTTCTTACTCACATCCGGATGGCCAGACCATTATAGATTTTATTGGAGTCGCTCCATAAAGTCTTCAAGGGTATCGTCCTCCTTCTATGAAATTTTGAAAAGTTCCTCTCTTTGTTCCCTTGTTTGACAGTAGTCTTGGTATTTGTGCAGGAAAAGATGCCTCATTTGTATTCATGTTGAAATGTTTTCCCCTCCAAGGCTCATGAACCATCTTAACGCATTTCCTTTTAATGTGGTTGGAAATAGTTTAAGATTCTATGCAATGGTAGTGTAGTCATAGCTTCTACACAAAATGTCAAATTCAAATAGAAACTCATCTAGATCTTCAGTAGATAATCCATGAAAATTTGGGAGAGCCGAGAGAGGTATGTTTTTCATAGGAGCCATCCCTCGTGTGGGAACATCAGAAATAGAAAAAAACATAGTAGAGATAGTGTTTTCATTGTTTACCTGATCCTTGTTGTTCTGTGGATTCTCTTGGTAGATATCTTCTTCATTATCCCCTTGATTCTCCATATGTGCTCTCTCCCTCCTCTCAATATGAATAGCGTCCCACTCTTCCTTAGTGACTATCCGACCGTTGATATGATAAACAACTTCTTCTAGGTTTTCTTGGTTCCAGGCTATATTTCCTTGATCCTCAATGTTCTCCAGTGTTGCTTTTTAATTTGTTGGTAACAAATCTTCAGCTTCTATTTCAGCTTCAGGTTCAACCCTTGATGAGAATGATGTTTCGAGAGGGGGTGTTTCCGCTAACTGGGGATCACGTCCTCTTGGAGGATTGGCAGGGAAAAAAATGGATCATGAAGAAGAGTCTGCTCTGGCTATAATCTCATCAACAATGGTTTGTCTTCCCAGTATGTTAAGATTTCTTCCTCCACATCCTATGGTTTCTGTAATGTTAGTATTTTGGGGGGTTTGTTCTCACGTTTGGCGATTCATGCAGACTATTCATTCCTAAAAAAGCTAGTGTGCTTACCAAAATCTATAATTATCTTCCCAGGCAACGACGCCAAAATGTTGGGCACTTTAATTGTCTAATTGAATGGAAAATCAAAGTGTTCAATATAAATTGTCAACCCAGGGAAGTCTGTTATTTCAAGATAATCATGCACAATCTATGCTACATTATGAAAGCATCTCTAATCTAATTATAGTAGGGAAGTTATTTTTAACAAATCAAGCAAACATTCTCGCTAACACAATTGTGCTGATACAGTTGGAGTGCTACAAACTTAAAATCATAATTGAAATTTAAACTGATGAATCTACAAAAACCATGAATTTCCTACCTTAATATAACTTTCTAATTTACTTTTGCAGGAAGAAATTCTATACTATTGCTGAAGGGAAATCTACTTATTGCAAGAAGCTACTTCACACTTTTAATTCTCCAAAACAAGATTTTAACCTAATGTAGAAAAAGGAAAAATAGTTCTCCAGCCATGTTCAACAACTGACTTCTAATTCTCATGAGACAAGTTTATCCGCATTTACCAATAAGGAACTAAATTGTAACAACAGTTGTATTCGAAATTATCTAACAGTTAAACCATTCACAATGAAAATGACTAAATATAGAATTCGAAATAGAGGGGAATCGGTGAGGAAGGTGGGCCCTTTCCTTCTCACTGAATCCACTCAAAAAGATAGGTTACAGTATGATAAATAAATTCAATCCACTTCTTCATTCAATTGCCAAAAATATGTCTGTGTACAATAATCGCTCCTTTCTTTAGTTCAAGGAAAAAGACTAACAACCCTTTACATTACAAAAGCTCTGCTATTTAAAGTCAGAGTCATTCAGTGTTCAAAATCAAAATAGTCTTGAGAATCCCCGATTCTCAAGCTATTCGTTAGATATCATTAATACAAAATATTGAATTCTCCTTCATCAACATCGTGAGCCAGCATTCTAATCAACAGGTG
>CBVK0103850249.1:0-18937 GCA_900067695.1 Picea abies
AAATAAGAAGGAGCCCACAACTCCACTTCCCCCATGCATCCAACCTCCTTGCATGCTATGTGAGAAATATGGACACCAAACCAACAACTTCCCATATCTACCTGAGTTACGAAACCTGATTCCACTCAATCAAACACTATCAACTCTTGCCACTGTAGCAATTACTACCACCACCGCCCCTCACTCAAGTAGTAAAGGGCTGCGAACCAAATTCGCTTGCTCTATATGTTCATAATATGGCCATTATACACACCATTTCCCAACACTACCGCACTTCTGGAAGACATTAGTCGCAGTATGCCAAATCTTCCAGAATGAACCCAATCCAGCTACATCATCCCTACCAAAAATCACTGACATCCAATATGTCACAACTTCAGTCAATGAACATATGAGATGCCCTTTCTCTCTATGCAAATCCTTAGACCATTTTACATACCAATGTCCTATAATCATTGAATACAGGCAACGCCAACTAACCCTGATTCAAATCCCTACAAAATCGATGGTTGACCTTACCTCATCACTAGAAATTCCTTATATCATTTCTCCTAAACCGAAGGCACTCCAAATGCCTCCATGGTTCTTGGATGACTTATCCAAGGATTCACCCCCAACCCCCCCCAATTCTCCCACTAATTTCCCTACAGAAATTTCACACCCAACTACCACTGGTACTCCTCAATACTTCAATATTTGGTTTATGTTGAGTGAACCATCGCAATCTCATTGCGTCGTTCCCCCTACTTCTTCATCACCAGGGGACAACCACATGGAGACAATCACCGATATCACTCCTTACAATCCCTTGTATTCCCACCAATTCCACTATGACGATAACATACTCGAAGAGTTAAACACCCCCGACTACCAATGGGATGTGCTACACCACCGAGCACTCTTCTTTCCATAGGAAGCTTCCACGCCTCCTAACCAACACCCCATATACGCGGTTGAAACCAAGGATTTTATCCCATCAGGGCATATCGACTGGTTCAACAACCGCATTCTTGCCCCTGATGCGTTTGAAGAAGGAAACATGGACAACATTTCCCCAACCATCAAAATCGACATTTCCACCCAAAATGGAGTCATCAAAAAAATCACCATTGGCACCGCTTACACTCCTCAAGAAATCACCGCCTATAAAGCCCTCTTCCAAGAATATTGAGATATTTTTGCCTGGTCATACACCAAAATGCCTAGCCTTGATCCCTCTATCGTCGAACATTGCATTGACACCTGGCCTGACATTACACTAGTTCGTCAAAAACAACAACTACTACACCCATCCAAAGTAGCGGCCATCAAAGCTGAGATTGACAAATTATGTGCAGCTGGGTTCATCTACCCCATCACCAATACATCATGGGTTTCCAACCCTATACCCGCCAACAAAAAATAGGGCACTATCCGCATCTGCATGGACTTTCACGATCTCAATCACGCATGTCCCAAAGAAAACTTTCCAACACCTTTCATAGATCGAATTATCAATGACTATGCAGGCCACGAAGCCCTATCCTTCATGGACAGTTTCTCTGGTTATAACCAAATCCAAATCAACCCAGCTGATCAATACAAAACCGCATTCACTACCCCTTGGGGTACTTTTTCATATCGTGTCATGCCTTTTGGCTTAAAGAATGCTGGCACAAATTTCCAATGGGCTATGACATACATTTTTCATGATCTGGCTGATATCATCCTTGCATACTTGGATGACCTCATAGCTCAATCCAATAAACACACCCAACATCTTGATGATTTATAGATCATCTTCCAATGGTGTCGTTAGTACAACATCCACTTGAATCCCCTCAAGTGTGTGTTCTGCGTCACTATGGGGCACCTCCTCAGATTCATCATTTCCCAAAGCGGTATTACTATGGACCCCCTCAAAGTCCAAGCCATCACATAAATTCCACCTCCCCAGAATTTACATCAACTCCAAAGCCTACAAGGAAAAGCTAACTTTCTACGGTGATTTGTCCCAGACTATGCCACTTGAGCACACAGTTTCCTTTGCTTACTATGCCATGACATCCCATTTCACTGGGATGAACATGCCCAGAAATCATTTGACGATATTAAAACGACGATGTCTAATGCCCCTTTAATTAGTTCACCTGACTATAATCGTGACTATATCCTCTACATATCAGCATCGGTTGTCTCAGTAGCAGGAGTTCTCGTTCAAATCAGCGATGACGATTATGAGCATGTCATTTACTGTGTTATTAAAAACCTCTCAGGGCCACCCTTGAAGTACAAACACAAAGAGAAACTAGCCCTTGCAGTTGTCCTCGTAGTCCAGAAACTGTGTCATTACATTCTACTTCCCATGACTAATGTCATAGTAGATTCCAACCCAATGCAATACTTGCTCAACCGTTGGGAAATTAATGGAAAATTTTCCCGATGGATCGTTATCCTTCAGGAGTACGATCTTGAATTTTCAACACCCAAGAGAAAGAAAGCTCTCATCGCCATCGAACTTGTCACAGCCTTCCCATCTGATACTACCTGTGCCCTTGTCAATACCAACTTCCCCGACGAACATCTCTTTTACATCACTTCGGATGATCCTTGGTACAACGACCTCCTCGTCTACCTCCAAACCCAAAATTTTGGTAACCACCTCTCACAAGATGATCATCGTTGTATTCATCACTAGGCCCCCCGCTATCTCCTCATCAGAGATATCTTATATTAGCGAGGGGTCGACACCATACTTCGTCAATGCTTGACTATTGATGAGGTCGATAGAGTCTTGAATGCTTGCCATAGTGGCACATGTGGGGTCCACCTTTCAGGAATGTCCACTGCTTAGAAAATCATCCGAGCAGGTTATTTTTGGCCTACATTGTTTCACGATTGCATTCATGCTGTGAAGCGATGTGAGAAATGTTATCTTTATGTCAACAAAGCATGAGCACCACCTGCTCTTCTTCACCCAGTCATTACTGTCGACCCCTTTTGTAAATGTGACATTGAATTCATGAGTTGTAATCCCCCATCCAACAATGGACACAAATACATTGTTGTCGCAATTGATTACTTCACAAAATGGGCGGAAGCTATGCCCACCTTCAACAACACTGCTGACACTGCAGCACATTTTTCATTAATCACGTCATATCCCGCTTCGGTGTACCACTCCAACTAGTTTCTGATCATGGGAAACACTTCAAGAATGATATTTTCGTCAAACTTTCATCTCGGTTAGAATTCTCCCATGAGTTTGCCTCACCATATTAAACTCAGTCTAACAGACAGCTTGAAGCAGTTAACAAGGTCCTCAAGACCATGTTACAGCGCACGGTTAATAAACATAAGACCAATTGGCATCATATGTTATTTTCTGCGCTATGGGCTTACCGTATGACTGTGAAAACGGCCACTGGTTTCACACCATTTCATCTAGTCCATGGGGTTGAGGCCACTCTTCCCATCAAGTGCGAAATTACCACCTTACGCACCACAATTGAGCTATTAGGTGACACTTCTCCAATGGAGCAACGCTTGCTGAACTTAGAGTCCTTGGATGAAGATCATCGATCTTTATTACAGACCAATGAGGCAACCAACAAATGGTCAAAGGCCACCTTTGATCTCCATGTCAACCTTCGCTCATTTCATGAAGGCAACCCCGTCCTTTGTTACGATATCGCTCACGGTACCCTTGGTCATGGAAAATTCGAGTCACTATGGCATGGACCCTTTTCACTACTTCTTTCCATCAGCTGGCCTCGCCTCGGCATCCTCACGTTGATGTCTTGCATTAAGATCTAGTTGGGTAAACAAATAATTCACCCTATTATTATCCATCAAAAGTAGAAATTTTTTTCCCATTATGTAGTGTTGCCACATTTTTAAGGCGTGTATTACCGCTGCCAATTGTAAGTCATGAGTGACATAATTTTGCTCATGTTCTTTTAATTTCTGGGATTCATAACAAATAATGTGTCCTTCCTGAGTTAGGACACCACCTAGTCCTTCTTTACTTGCATCAACACATACGGTGAAGTCTTTATCTGGGTCTGCTACCTTCAATATGGGTGCAGTTGTCAATAATTCCTTCATCTTGTTAAAACTGTCTTGACACCTCTCTGACCAGTTAAACTTGCTCCCTTTCTTTTGTAATGACGCGATAGGGTAGGCTATCTTGGAAAACCCTTCTATAAATCTGCGATAATATCCGGTGATTCCCATGAATGACCAGATATCCACTACATCCTTAGGTATCAGCCATTCCATAATGGATTTTATCTTCTCCGGGTCTACGACAATGCCTTCTGCTGAAATTACATGTCCTAGATATTGTATTTCCTTTTGATAAAAGTCACACTTGTCAAATTTGGCGTACAGTCTATGTTTCCTCAATGTCTGCAGAACTATTCTTAAGTGTTCATCATGTTCTTCCTTTGTTTTAGAATAGACCAAAATATCGTCGATAAATACTACTATGAACTTGTCTAAGTAATGACTGAAAATATTGTTCATTAGGCACATAACTGTGGTTGGTGTGTTAGTGAGTCTGAAAAGTATGAATATGAATTAGTAGTGTCCATATCTTGTTCGAAAAGTTTTTTTGTTTATGTCCTTGTCTTTTATCCTAACTTGATGATAACCGGATCGTAAATACAACTTTGAAAATATCTTGGCCCCACATACTTGATCGAACAGATCATTTATCCTTGGTAAGGGGTATTTGTTCTTAATATTCATTTTGTTCAGTTGTCTATAATCGATACATAGTCTTAGAGTACCGTCTTTATTTTTCACAAAGAGGACTGGTGCCCCCCATGGTGAAACACTTGGTTGGATATACTCTTTGTCCAACAATTCCTGTAATTGTATTTTTAATTCTGTCAATTCTGGTAGAATCATTCAGTAAGGTGCTTTTGAGATAGGGGTTGAACCAGGTAGTAAGTCTATGGAGAAGTTTATTTCCCGTCTAGGAGGTAATTCTAGTATCTCATCCATAAACATGTCTCTAAATTCACGTAGGACAACAAAGTCTTTTAACTTTGGATTATCTTCTTTTTCTAATAGATTCGTTACTTGGATGGCATAAACTTGACATCCCTTTCTCATACATTTATTGTGTTGCATCGCTGAAACTTGTCTTACTGATATAGGTTTTGGTATACGTTGGACTTTTCTAGTAATGCCAAAATCATCTCTATAGTTAAGTAACTTTGTATAAAAATCTAGTACTTCTTTGTGTTGTTCCAACCAATCCATCCCGATAATCATATCGTAATATCCTATTGGTAGGATGTTTAGATTTGTTCTTATATTTTGACCATCTAAGATGAACTAAAAATTAGAAATAAATTCAACTACTTTCCTTTTAGTTCCTGTTACTAGTTGTACCAACCATGATTTTGCGTGCTTCAATTTCTTAAGTTTGTTTGACTGTACTACATCAGGAATAATATAACTTAACATAGCTCTAGGGTCAATTAAAACATAAATTTGAGAGTTGTTGATTTTACCTTCGATCTCTACCACAGAGGACTGGTGGTCAGCTTGTCGGTCATCTATGGCTGCATTTATCTGATGTAGTCTTCTTCCCACATCACCAACCATTGAGGCTTCCTGCAAACTATGAAAAACAACTCAGTTGGCTAAAATTAAACGTGGGAATTTCCTCCTTAGATGAGGTTCTCCACATTCCCAACACTTTAATGGCTCGCGGGAGTTGTCCCCAAACTTCTTCGTTCCCAGATTTACCAGTTTACCATTGCCTTGTGTATTCGGATGATGGGAGTGAAAGTACTTTCTCAGAAATCCTTTTGTTTCATTCTGATAAGGAGCTGGTTGGTATCCTTTATTCCGCTAGTTCATTCGATCTTGTTTGTTATCCTTCCAAGATTTGGGAAACTCTACCCGTTGTTTATACTGGTCATAGCACATTCGTTCTTTCCTGAATACTTCACTCAAGGATTTGGGGTTGTCCAACTCAATTCTGTCCCTGTAGGACTATGGTAAACAACTTAAGAATCACTGGATTTTTACCTTAGCCTCCCAGATGTACGGCACAAACTTTATTACTTCCAAAAATTTATTTATAAGGTCTTCCATCATCATCTGTCCAAGTCATAACTCATAAAATTCTTTGGTTTTTCTTTCATAATAGCTTTCAAAAAGGTATTGTTTCTTGAAGTACTTCTTAAAGTCAGACCATTCCAATTGTTTCTCCTTTAGGCCCTTGGCCAATTTCAGGTCTTGCCACCAAATGTTCGCCTTCCCTTTCAGATTGTAGATGGCCATTCTAACCTTCATATTGCTAGAATAGTTGTAGATCTGGAAGTATTTTTTGATGTCCAACAACCATGCTTTAGCTTCTTCTCCTATCTTGGATTCTCCATCAAAGGTAGTTGGTTTGATCTTTTTAAATTCTCCTTCAAGGTGGTCTACTTGTTTTCTTTTTCTGTCTATTTTAGTTTCGTCTTCAGTTGAAGGTGTTCCTTCAGATGAACCGTCTCCTTTTTCTGTTTCCATCCCAGAGTTCTTGACGACCCTTTTTCTAAACTCTTCGTCATGGTTATCCTCCTTTGGAATTTTCTTAGTCACTATACTGCGCAATAGGACTTCATTTATCTCTTCTTGTTCCTACTATGCTTTCTTCAATTTCTCATTGTCTGCATTGAAAACTTCCATCTCAACAATAAGATTCCTCATTGTTTCTAGTACTTCCGTAGGAGAGATTCTATCACTATTCTGTCTTGGATCTCCATGAGGTTCCTGTTCTAGATTTCCTTCCACTCTAATTTCTGCATCATCCTGAGCTGCCATAATTCACACAAAATAGAAAAGGTTTTCTATTTGTACAATATAGGTTTATTAGTTTTGCATAAAACAACACAAAATATATATGCCAAGAAGTTAATGTGGCCCTATTCAAGGTCCAAGTGTTGTAACCTATTGCTATGATACCATATGTAATAAACTCAAATTTACATACAATTTTTTTTTTGTAAAACCTCTTGTTATTGTATTACACCCTTGTTAAAACTTTCTTTTCCTAAGAGACCCTATATTAGGAAATTTCCTTGCTTATCTTCCATGCATCCTAAGCATACTATGGCTTCAATAACGAAAGGAAATTTCTAACCCCATTGATATTAGAGAGTGGTGATTGGTCATTCAAGTGAACATCAATGTATGTCTATATTATGGTTTAGTTACCACCATAGGAAAAGGCCATTCGAGTCAAAAATATTATACCATAGGTGTTCGATGCTACTATACTTAAGGAACAAAAGATATCAAAAGAAATTTCTAAGGTAAAACTATTACCCTGTGCATGATGTCGATATTGTATGCAAACCATCCTTAATAGTTTATATCTAATCACTTTAAGTTTCTGAGGATAATTCACCCTTCCCATATGGAGAGCAGGTTTCATTCATCTATCACGTGGTCGTGGTGGTTGTACTGACAGAAGAAAATCTGGTCAGTCCTACACCTTAGGATAATAAGGAATTAACACTGGTAAATAGTTTTTGGTGGACAAGAAAGGTGACCCAAAACTGGTTGAGTTTATCATTATGGAACCACCTAACATTAGGGTTTTTGAAAGATGGGGACGTGATGGAAGAACCTCTGCGAAAGACAGTAAGTGGGATTGACGTTTTCTCCTCGGGCCCAATGCTATATTAATGGATTTTGTTTAAAGTTTGCCACATCGCCTTCATCACCTAGCTGAGTACCTTCTCACTCGAGTCTACTAACCACTGTCCTTTCATCTCTGTATTACCAAAACTTCCCTTAGGATATTCACCATAAAACTTCACTCCCAATGCTGAGTTTAGAGACCTGGTGGAGTCGAGCCGATCCGAAAATGTGGAGGAATTCGACATGACTTTCCTCAGAAGGTAAGATCTTTTCACCGGTGATAACTTTCACCTTGTTCATCTTGCAAGGGTAGACTATGTGTGTTAAAACTCAGGTTTAACTATTAGGTTGTTTCATTCTTTACTGTTTTCTTTGGGATTATTCTCTGGTAAGGGGAGCCATCCGGTAGGTTAGTTCTTTTCCTGTGGTACTTTATCCCAACCACGTTACTTTCCTAGGGTTTCTCTATTCTATGAATTTCAAACCTAATTCTAGATACTATTGGAATCCCTTGGAGATTCACCACCCAACGGTATAATATATTAGCTAATTTTCCACTGAGAGAGTTTGGTTTACGGTCTGGGAACATCTGGTCGAGAGGTCACCCGGTCTAGGGTTGTAAGGGTTGGGACACCACCATTCTTTTTGTTGAGCCATAAATAGGGAAAGGTCATATCTAGTTCCTATTGATTTAAGGATGCTTCTAAAACTCAAGAGTATTGGACTCATCTCGGTTCATACCCTAAATATAGAACCTATAATGTTATGTCTTCTTATTTATAATATTTAGCTCTTTGTATAGTTTTCTTTCGTGCATTTTAGGTTGGGTATTCAACTAATGATGGGCCCCTTTTGAATGTAAGGGTACCCATCAGATGGTCGATGGCCTCTCCACCCCTCTCTGGAGCGTATTCAGAACGTTTACTGGGATGTAATAGCATGGCGATTTCTGGTTGTAAGCCCAAGTTAATTATTTGCTCGAAATCTCCCTTTCTTTTACTTTCTGGTGAGGTTACTTTTATTTAGGAATGTTTACACTCAGTAAGTGGTTTCTGATCATAAGTTACTAATCAAAATTCTTCATTGTTTTGTCATGTAGGAAAGGGGGCATACAGGGGCCTTGGGGTCCTCAACTTCACCATTTCCAAAAGGTAGTTGAGTTTCCTCTCTTTTGACATATTCTAGGTTCCACCACTCTAAGTTTTATTCTATGAGACAATAGTTCCGACTTCGGGAGTTGTCATTGTGAGGTTTAGATATAGTCTTCCGAATCGGATGATATTCGTCTAAGATTACTGGCAAGGTTTTCATTTTATTATTATGACCCAAGGTTGTTTTTTTTTTCTGAGATTCTACTAGACATAAGTTTTCCTTTTTCCAGTAACAGAACTGGTTTTCACTTACTCCAAGATCAGATTAAATTCATAGCTCCTGCATTCTATTTTAAAGGGTGGTTTTGGACTATCTTGTTGTGAACTATCGGGTTATGTATAAAGGTTGAATGATTAATTTTTTTTAGATAAATATTGATTATTTGCATGTACTGATAACGTTTCGAAACTATACTGGGGTTTTTCACAGTTGGCTACATACTTGATTATTAATGTCTGATGTACAGGGCATAGAGCTTTCCAAATATTAAGCATATTTTTCTACTTCTGCAGTCATATTACCATTTCCATATATAACCATTTTTCAATATAAAATTGATGATCTGAGATGTTACATACCCCTGAATGTAACTATGGTTGCAACTCCTTCTGGGCCATTATCTAACCTTTATCCAAGGAGTAAAAAAAAATGTTATGTTACTTCATTGTTAAGAACCTCTCATATAATAGATCTGTCATCATAATGTATATGGTATAATTTTCTGCTTTCGTATTCTCTTGTTTTAAAGTTCCTTTACACGGATTAGGCTAATGGACTGTAAAGAAGCTAGTAGTATTCGGTCTCCATGCCTAAACTGCAGGGATAACTCTACAACACCCGTCGGTGGAGATAAAAGGTGTACACACAGTTTTGAATCTCGGTATTAAGTTAACTACAGTAAAATTTATATACTCATCTTTAAAGATTATAAGGTGTCTAACCTAGATTTTCATTCTCCATGATTTATTTCTAAAATCAATTTCACATTGTTCGTTGAATGGAGAGGAGATATAGTATTGTTGTCAGAACTTGGTAGGTTGTTTCCGGCATTATTTATACAGTTAGATTAATGAAATAACCTCCAATCTCAACATGCCAAACCCAACATTGGTTTCATACAAAAAATAAAGAAAAAGAAAAAATAGTCGTAAATCTAGTTTAGAGGAGATTTCTCCCAAAATCTAACCATGCATAATCCCTTCGACTATCATAATAATTAGAGGACTAATTATGTTATTCGCTCAGGATGGAGTCATTCAGGAATTATATTTGCAAGACATTTTTTGTCAGTCTTCAGGCTTCATGCATTCGAACTAGTTTTTCTTCACATTACTATATCAGTTCAGATTTAATAAAGGTGTTACACCAGTTATCAGATCATTTAAACAGAAACTGGAATTCATTTCAGCTCAGATTTAATAAATACCATACATCGGATATAAACAACGTTTGTACAGAAAATGGGACTCCTTTTAGTTCAAATGTAACAAATACATTGCATCTGATATAAAATCATTCAAAATAGAGGAGGAAAGGATTGACAGATCTGAACAAGTTCATGGGAAGACAAAGGGAACAACCACGTTCCTCCCAACCGTAGAACAGGGCAGCCGAATCACTTGCCTAGTTCACCCCCTAGCCTGACCATGAATCCTTGAGGGAAAACTTGGAGCCTCCTCCTCAGCAATGTCTTCCTTTCCCATAGTATTCTCCTCACCTCACACTCAACAATTAGTGCTCATAACAACAAGTACTCAATAGTTATTTTTTCCCCAACATACTCGGTAGCATCCTGACTCCTCACATATGCTATTTAACAAAACAAATTCTTTTGCCTAGGTCTTTATTTTCCCCCCTTGGGAATTTTCGTAGCTTTCTAAATCCCTAATTTTCAGGGGCTGCCAATGGCCAAATCTCTAATTTTCCACTTGTAGAAATCAGCCCAGAGGTAGTTCCAACATGTTCCCACTCATGGAGTCATGGTCAATTGATTTTAACATGGTTGTTCCATTTGTCCTCCTGCAATTATTATAAAATATTATGTTTTCATACAAGTGTCATAGTCCAATAGTTAGTTGGCTCAAAACAGATCTCTTCCCAATAGTCATAATAATTAATTACAATTATCAAATTTGAAATTCAGAATTGCCATAAATGGCAAAATTTTTCCCAATTCGAATTTACTAAAAACGGAATAATTTTCCAACCAATTTTAAATTTCAAAAATACTTTATTTCTGGAGTTGTCACACACCTTCTCCCAGGAGAGGACCAGGTGGTGGAGCCTTAGAGGCACCATGAGTGCCTCTGCATATGTACTTTTGTATTTATATAGGCTTGTGAGCCCATTTAGTATGGGGTGTTGTGACACCGATTTTGTATTTATAGGGGTGAGGTGGTTCACCTACCTACGGATATTGTACATGTACTATTTTTGTAAACATTGATGGCACATTGACTGATATATATATATATATATATATGGCTATACATTTTGGGATCCTTGTGATGTTCACATGTGTTGATGTTTTTTGTTTATGATGTCTAATTTATATGTTGTGACAAACTTTTGATGGGCTATGTGTGTGTAATGGTAACTTGATGAGATACATGTCAATATAACACTAGGTTAGCCATATTATCTTCTATTTGATTATATTGTCTTGGGATATGTGTAAATGTGATTGAATCAAAATGTCGAGACAAAAGTCTAACTTGCAGGTATTTGCAAAAGAGCCAAGGATCGCGGACATGGTACACATTGTTGAGCTTGAGGACAAGAAGTTGTGAATCGAGTAAGACGCTAAGGTGAAAAATACGGTAGTGACTAGCCTCAGTAAGGAGGCCAATGACAGATGTGTATTCAGCTTGGTTGTTGGCTGCTGAGCTTAGGCATACGTTGTTGGATTGGAGTAGTTCATGTGAGGGGGTATAGAGGGCCCAAGCAGCTGAAGCGAGATTCTGTGTCCAATGGCTATCTCCATTGGTGTAACCAATGTGGTAGGCCTATGGACGAGGCATCTATCAATAATACAAATGATAGATTAGATGAAAGGAATGGAGGCAAAGAAGATTTAAAACTCTATAAAAAGTTTACAAAAGGAAAAATCCTAGTGTAGAATGGCTACACTCATGCATAAAATTTCTTTAAGTACAACCCATTGATGGGCTCTTTGAGAGGGTGGCCTTCGGGAGAGGCCAGGATGTATGCACCTTTAGTGAGGCAATGTTGGATGATGTAAGATCCATGCCATAATGACTCGAATTTTCCATGGCTGAGGGTATCGTGCGAGATATTGTAAGCAAGGACAAGGTCGACTTCGTTGAATGATCGAAGGTTGAAATGGCGATCAAAGGTGGTCGACCATTTTTTGGCTACTTCATTGTTCTGTAATGAAGACCGACGATCTTCATCCAATGACTCTAAGTTCAGGAAACACTGCTCCATTGGAGAAATGTCGGGTAATAGCTCAATAGCGGTGTGCAAGGTGGGAATTTCACACTCGATGGGGAGAGTGGCCTCGACCCCATGGAAGAGATGAAATGGTTTGAAACCAGTGATAGTTTCAACTGTTGTGCGATAAGCCCATAGTGCAGAAAACAACATGTAGTGCCAATTGGTCTTATGTTTGTTAACTGTGCGCTGCAACATGGTTTTGAGGACCTTGTTGACCACCTCTACCTGTCTGCTGGAATGAGGGTAGTATGGGGAGGAAAACTCATGGGAGAAGCCTAACCTAGAGGAGAGTTCGAGGAAAATATCATTCTCGAAGTGTTTCCCGTGATCGGAGACTAACTATAGTGGAACTCCAAAGCAGGAGATGACATGGTTAAAGAAAAAATGAGTTGTAGTGTCAGTGGTGTTTTTGAAGGTGGGCATGGTAGAAAAGATATAAACTATATCCGGAGAGGGAGTAGGGGGGGACTACTAGCATTATTGGAGGTGGGGTGATGGTAGGATTGGGAATAAGTGCCAATTGACGATGCCTATATTCAATGATCGTAAGACATTGATATGTGAAGTGATCAAGTGATTCGCATAGAGAGAAAGGACATTGCATATGTTCATTGGTTGAGGTCGTGACATAGTGGATGTCGGTGACATGTGTGTGATATGATGCAGATGGTAGGGTTTCTTGCTGAAATCTCTAGCATACGGCTTCTAGCATCTACCGAAAGTGAGGTAGAGAAGGGAAATGGTTGGTGTAATGAATGTATTATGAACAAACGACACATGCGAATTTGGTTCACAAACCTTTGATACCTATAGTAGGGGGTACAGTGGCGGTAGTACTAGGTGAACTGGAGGAAGTGACTAGTGGTGTTGTTGCTCGACGGAGTGGAATTAAATTGCGTAGCTCGGGGAAAGATGAGCATTTATTGGTTGGGTGTTCATCTTTCTCACATAGTACGCAAGGATTCTGAAATCAGGGTGGAAGTGGAGTGGTGGGCTCTTTATTCTTCTGTTTGCCCCCTGTTGTAGCAGTGGTGCTAGTGAGTGGCGGTACATGTGGTGTGGTGGGAGTAAGTATTGGAATCTGCATTGGGATTCTTTTTTTCTGGGGAGGGAGGGATGGTTGAGGGACCATTGCAGGTGGATGTAGATACCATACTAGAATTACCAGCACCATATTAGGAAGGCTAAGCATTGCGGCTACCTAGAAAGCTTGTACACTGAGTGGGGGGTAAAAGAAGGGGATTTGAGTAATGTCTTGGGATACTGTTTCCCAAATCTGGATGTGGCCCTGTGGGAGGGTGTAATCGAGAACAAGGGGATCTAGAGGGTTCTCAAGGAATTCCTGAGGGAGGAGCTCTGTTACGAGTGGGATGTCATATAGTAATGAAGCCTCTCTGGGAGGAAGGGTATCTCCAGTTTCTATTCCAATGGAGGATATGACACATACTGGTGTTGAGGGATGTATGAGCGGAGGTGCTCCATGGTATGTCCCTAGCAAGGATGGGTCTTTGAAAATTTTGGGACCCATATCGATGAGTGGGTAGGCCTCAAGATTAGTGTGAACAAAGGGTAGGATATTATAGATGTTGGAGGAAGGGTTGGGCTTGTAATGTGACACTTGGTCGATAGTGACAATCTTCCCATTGTGGGGGAACATCATTGTGATAAACACAAAAGAGGCCACAACCTTCATTGCATACATGTAGTTATGCCCCCAAAAAATGTTGTAATCGAGTGGAACGTCGATAACTTCAATGTCAATGAGGATAGTCTTTCCCCCGAGTTCAATAGGGAAATTTTGAAAGAGCCCTTCTAGAGAGGATGGCTGTTTGTCATAATATCTCAGAGTAATGACAGATGGTATGAGCTTGGGGGAGACAAGTTTGTGCCATACATGTTTGGACATGATGTATGTGGATGCACCCTCATCAATGATGCAGTGGTGAACTGTGATGTTTCAGATTTTAATCGGTATTTGGAAAGCAACGAAAGTAGGGAGACAGGGTTCCCCACTATCAATATCAAATTGTTGGACAACTGAGAGGGGGGGGGGTGAATCGATTGTTACCGTGCTTAAACAATTATTCTTATTTTAAACTCTTTACAAAGAATTCAATGACAATCACAATAATGTAGAAATGTAAGCAATAGAACATTCGACATCAATCACACATATGAAATATACAGAGACATATATTTCCTGAGGAAACCCATAAAGGGTAAAAACCTCTTCTTCTTGGTATGATAAGAAATCTTTACATTCTTTACATTATCATACATATGAGATCCAACTCATTGTGAGGCTACAACCTCTGTTTTGCAAGCTGCAACTTGCTGAGAGCACCAACTCTCTGTTTTCTCTAGCACCAACTCCCTGGTTTCTCTAGCACCCACTAGAAGGAAGCACCAACTCTCTGGTTTCTCTAGCACCCACTAGAAGGAAGCACCAACTCCCTGGTTTCTCTAGCACCCATTAGAAGAAAGCACCAACTCCCTAAGTGTTCCAGCACCAACTGGATGGAAGCACCAACTTCCATTCACACAGGCACCGACCTGTATAACAGAGAACAACAGTTCTCCCTTGCACCACCCTACCACCCTGCCTTTTCTGGCTGCAACCAGATGGAAGCTACAACTCCCTGTGTTCAAGAACCCACTTGAACTACTGAGGACACCAGTCCTCCCTAGAACCTCCATACCATCCTGATTATAAATATTTTCTATTGAAACTTATTGCAATCATTCAATAGTTATCATTGGCTTACCAGGCTTATCACTGTTCTGCTATGCCGCTCTACTCTCCTGTATCAGTGTCTCTCTTCCTGCATATTATTGCACTTTCTGATCTTCTACTTTTCTCTACAAGTGCACCTCAACCTTCTTTTACTATCTCAGCTATGCATCTCTTGTTCTTTTCTTCTGTTGTGCTTTATGCTCTGCGTCTTATTTTGATTCTATGAATTACGCCTCTTCTGTGTATTTCAGCTCTTGTCCACATCATGTTATTTCTTCTATGTTCTACGTATTTATACTATCTATGCACCTTCTTCATCCTCCATGCATAGTGCCTCTGCATGCTCTTCACCATGCCATAGTTCTACTCATCGGGTTGTTCACTGCCACTCCACTTTTTAATCTGCTTTTCTCGCTCAAGCCTAAAAAAGAAAACTGCATCTCGCTTCTATCTATACCTCATATGTTACTCATCTCTGAGTTTTATCTCACACTGTGCATAATGTTGGTCTCACTCTATGCATACTACAATATTTTGTTTCTTTCAGTTCAACTCATTTTTCATTCAGAACAACCAACCACGCAAAGTCACTGCGTGTTTCTTTTATCCACTCCAATCACTTCAATTACCCCTCGAATCTCCAAGAAAATGCATCATCAACTGAATTACCAACCATCCAAGAATCATGATTCATTTCTACTAACTGAATCGTAACTGATCGATTACCTGTGAGGTGAAACAGTAACCCTTCGATCAAGTTTCCAATTAACCAACACCGTTGGATTAAATCCGCAAGATTTAGTGTTTATCTCATATGACCACTAGCTATGACCGAGCGCTAAACAGAATTTGAATTTCGTGATCTCGCATCTCCACATTCCTGTGATGAAGGGTCTTGACACTCCAAGTCACGATCGCCGAAAATCTGAGATGGAGCTTAGCACCGCTATCTTCTTTCCCTGACGTGACCATTGGCGGTGACCACAGGTTGCGCCAAAAGTTGCTTCGTATTTCGTGAACTTATGAACTTTATCGAGCCTATTCAACAGTCGATATCTCCAATGATCCGACAGTCCAGATCTCATCGCAATCTCACATATCATGATTCCTGTGATGAAGGATCTCGATACTCCAAATCGCGATCGTCGAGACTCCGAGATGGAGCTTAACACTGCTAGCTTCTTCCTCCATCTTCCACAGATGTAACCACTGGCTGTGACCACAGCCTTATTCGAAAATACATTTCACACTTTCACGTCTTGAGTATTTTGTGATGAGTCCTCTCGACTCTCCATGTCACGAACTCTGAAATAGATCTTAGCTTCTCTAGCTCTACTCTCCAGCTCTCGATAATGTGACCACGAGATATGACCACTCGCCAATCAAACGAGCACTTTGCTCCTTTGACTTTCCAGTCAACGAGACGATGATTTTTTTCCATGTGTCCTTTGTATCCAACAATCCATGAATGTCCTCGATGGATGGCTAGGATTCCTTCACAGTTTTGGAGAGTTGGATGACTCTTGGTCTTATCCGCCTTGCAGCTTCACCATATTTAACGGTTGTTGGTCCTTCGTAATTACTCCAGATCTGACGGACCAAATATTATCACGATTTCGCCACTTCACAAGCATTCTTCATGCCTGATCAATGGTCCATAATCCTTGGTGATCTGATGGTCCAGATATTTTCATGATTTGGAAGGTTAGAGAACTTCCTTCCTTTGACCTTTCAGTTAGCGAGATGATGATCTGTGACCATGTGTCCTACCCGAAGATGGAAGGTCCTCCTTCTTTAGGGATTTTGAAATCCCGCTTCACCTTGGACTTTAAAGAATGTACATTTTCTTATGTATCCAACAACGGTCAGACCCCGCGCACAGATCTAACGCCCGAGATCTATCCTCCATCTGCGTGCTCGACCTATCTGAATTCAGATCTGACGATCATCAGGAATTCTCAATGGGACCCAATGATCACTCTCACTTCTCCTCCCGAGCTTACACATCCTCTTGACTTGGAATAATTTCTAAGTGTCAAAGGCCTCGACCTTTGATCTGTCTAAGAACCTGAGTACGCTATCTCTCTTGAGATTTGGCAATGAGTTAACCTTGTCCCTAGTGCACACCTACGCACTGTGTGTGACTCTACGCTAATCCTCCTGAGATTATGATGTTCCTATTTTCCCATCACTGCACACTCTGATCTTTCCATCAATGACAAGAACACTCTTCCTGTAAACATGCCAGCAATATCCCCCTTTGGAATTGATGGCAACCCTGAATGAATGCGCTAATCTGTTTGGACCTCCAACTTTAGCATCTGGTCCGAACCACTCCTTTTCTCCCCCTTTGACATCAATGTAAAAGAAAACATGCTCCCCCTGAGCTATTGCAGTATTTTTAGGAGGTATCAGATATTAAACCAGCACAAACTCCCCCTGACAGGATGGAATCTCTTATTTGAGGCCTACAAAATATTTGTATCTAAACCAGAGTCTTCTCCTTCTGATTCTTGGACCTGTTCATATTCATCTTCAACTGTGTCCTCTGTAGAAGCCTCAATATTGCTCACCTCACTTACTGGGACTCCTTCATCAACCTTTTCTTGTCATAACTCAATGACTCTCCCTGTCACTGTTCTCTCTCTTCTTCTAATGGTTCTCCTCCTTTGTTTCTAAAAATATTAGCTTTCCCTGACAAGGTCTTTCCTCTTGTTATCTCTATAGAATGTCATGTATATAATTTTTTACATCAGAATGTTGCTTCTGTGAATGTCGTTGTCCTACTTGAACACTGTGCAATTGTAGCTTGTATTTTTTAAATAACCCTTGGATCTCCCCATTGATTCTCATTGATCTCTATTACTACAATTTCATTTTTCTTCCATGATGCATACAATCCAAGGCTTTTATGACCATATTCAATCACAAGAAAAAACCGCTACAACCACTCTCATACCTGCTTTTCATTTTCATAGATGAATTACATGTATCAGGTTTCTTAGGAGTACTGATTTCTTCCTTGTTGTATCCAATACCAGATTTGTCATTTGGTGATCTCTGACTATCCAAGAAATTATCTAGGGTCATGGAGCTATTTAAGAACTTGCTTTGGGTGTTTGACTTATCAAACTTCAAAACTTCATCTTCTATCTTATGACATGATTCTTCTTCTACTTCTTCCATGGGATAGATGCTAATTGAACATTCTTTCATTGTATTTGTGTCTTCTTCTTTACTTGCAGGGGAGGATTCAATATCAACATCATTAATTGTCCTTATGCCTTTATTCACCACTTGTCCCGAGTTTACATTTACCTTACACTCTTTAGACGTGAACACCTCTTCACTGCATCTGTCACACTTTTGAATTGTACTGAGCAAATTATGTTTCAGACCATCCACAAGCAGAATGTATTAGGAATCTCCTTTGTCATTACTGAAACTCACCATCCCTCTATCCTTGATTTTACCTGGTTCATCATTTTCAAGGATCATATTTTTTTTTTTTCTTTTACTTATGGATAGAAGCTTATCCTTGTCTCCAGTCATGTGCTTGGAACATCCACTATCTATATTCTCGGAGGCCTTTTGTTTTTGAGTTGAAAGTGCTAGACCACAATTTTCACTATATTTTCTTTTCCATGTGCTGGCCTTTCTATCTAAGAACTTTATCCTTGGATATGCTTTGTGATTCTTCAGATGGAAGTTTGCAACTTTGTGGCCAAATTTGTGACAGTTATAGAATTCAATCTCATTGTTCAATAGGTCAAAGTTATTATTGTAGCATTGTCTACTCATTGACTGTTTATTATTTATTGACCTCCTTAGTTGCATGTCTCTAGACTTAATTTGGCAATTTGAAATCTGTGATGGTTTGTTACTTGGCTATATCATTCTTTGTTGTATATTCCTTGGAGATCTTAATTTCTCATGTCTAATTCTTAAGGAACAATTTACAGCTTT
>CBVK0103850250.1:0-15873 GCA_900067695.1 Picea abies
TTAGAACAATAGAAACAATATCCATAAAAAAAATCTTTGTACCTGGAAAATGGTTGTCTTCTTTGAGCAAATCAATTTCTTCCATGTTGATGATTTCCTTGAGCAGGGAGTGCATTATTTCCTTGTTCTACAGATTCAGTTCTGGCACCTTTTTCTTTACTCCTCCTAGGTGGTTGATTATCTTCCTTTGTTTTTGCAGGTTTGTTGTCGTCATTGGTTGTAGATTTGACAAACTTAATGAAGTCTTTGTTGCTTGGATGACCACTACTTGATACCTCTTATAACCCAAACCTATTTTCAACTTTGGATTCCTTTTCTGATTCAAAATGGTGGCTAATCCTTCTGAGGCTTTGATACTTGATAGCTTATGATGATACAAGGCTTGAAACTTCTCTAACTCTTTCCTAGTTTTCACTACTTCTTCTAGAGCTTTACATCTTGCCTTCTTTTCTGATAACTGTTGTTTTAGAATGTCCTCAATTTTCTTTGCATCTTCTAATTCCACTTTTAGCAGAGCAAAGTCTTCATCAGGCTATTTACTATCTTTATCGAACTGTATCAGCAATTGTTTTTTCTTTTTGTTCTTAATTATGAGTCTGTCAATCTCTTCCAGTGCACTGATCAATTCTCCTTCCATATCAACCACAACTTATTCTACACTAGCCTCACTTCCTGTGCTTTTATTATCATAATCCTCTTTGGCCATAAGCATGAAGTCATTTAGTTTATTTCCAATAGAAGAGTCATTGTCTTCATCATCTGAAGGATCATCATCATTGTCTACACATAAACTTGTATTTCTATCAAATCTTTTGGATTTGTACTTCTCTTTTCCTTCAGAGTTCTGGTCCTTCTTCTTGTGTGGACACTAATTTGCAAAGTAACCTATCTTACCATAGTTAAAACATTTGAAGGGAAGCTTGCCTTGATATTTTTCTGATCCTTTCTTTAACCTTCTCACAAATTTTGCCTCAATATCATCTAAATCTGAATCGATATTCTTGTTTTCTTTAAAAGATGCTTCTCTAGTAATGGATTTATCTTTGTTGATTCTCATTTCATATGTAGTCAAAGTTCCTAGGAGTTGATCAATGGATAGAGTTTTAAGATCATTTAGTTCTTCTATTGCAGAGACTTTTGGATTAAATTTATCAAGCAAAGATCTTAAAATCTTCTGAACTAAAAGTGATTCTTCAATCTTCTCACCAAGACCCTTGATGGAATTCACAAGTTCTTCAAATCTTAAAAAATACTTGCTAACTGTTTCATCTTCATTCATATTTAGTTGTTCAAACTTCAACCTAAATGTTTGAAGTTTGGCATCTTTTACTTTCTCATTTCCTTCATAGCTGCTAATAAGTTTATCCCACATTTATTTGGCAGTTTGAAGATGCATCACCTTTACAAACTCATCTTATGCAAGTCCATTCAAGATAGCATTCATTCCCTTAGCATTAAATCTAAATTCTAACTTATCATCCTTGGAAGCTAGCAAAACAAGCTTTATGTATCCAGTCTCTACTGCATCCCAAACATCAACACCTAAGGCCATTAGGTATGTTCTCATTCTAACCTTTCGGAAGGAAAAATTTGTTCCATCAAACAAAGGAGGCTTAGTGACTGAAGTCCCTTCATGACTTGTCATTTTTAAGCTTACAGATCTACCTTTAGATAAAAGGAACCTGCTCTGATACCAAATGTTGGACAACTGAGAGGGGGGGGGGTGAATCAGTTGTTACCGTGCTTAAACAATTATGCTTATTTTAAACTCTTTACAGAGAACTCAATGGCAATCACAATAATGCAGGGAAGTAAGCAATAGAACATTCAACATCATTCACACATATGAGATACACAGAGACAAATATTTCCTGAAGAAACCGATAAAGGGTAAAAGCCTCTTCTTCTTTATATGATAAGTAATCTTTACATTCTGTACATTATCATATTTATGAGCACCAACTCATAATGAGGCTACAACCTCTATTTTCCAAGCTGCTACTTGCTGAGAGCATCAACTCTCTGGATTCTCTAGCACCCACTAGAAGGAAGCACGAACTCCCTAGTTTCTCTAGCACTCACTAGAAGAAAGCACCAACTCCCTGGTTTCTCTAGCACCCACTAGAAGGAAGCACCAACTCCCTGGTTTCTCTAGCACCCACTAGAAGGAAGCAACAACTCCCTAAGTGTTCCAACATCAACTTCCAGTCACACAGACACCAACCTGTATAACAAAGAAAAACAATTTTCCCTTGCACCACCTTGTCACCCTAGTTTCTCTGGATGCAACTAGATGGAAGCTACAACTCCCTGTGTTCAAGCACCCACTTGAACCTCTGAGGACAACAATCCTCCCTAGCACCTCCCTACCACCCTGAAATATAAAGTTTTCTACTAAAACTTTTTACAGTGATATAATGTTCATCAATGGCTTACCAATCTCATCACTGTTCTACTACACTTCTCTGCTCTACCTGCATCAGTGTCTTCCTGCACACATGCCTTGCACCTTTTGTTCTTCTTCCTTTTATGCTTTGTGCACCATGTCTAGTCAATGCACCATTCCTCTTCTGTGCATTTCATCTGCTGCACTCTTCCTCCTTCTACACACCTGAATCACTCTCAACAACAACACTCATCTCTTCTTTGTTCTACATTCTTATAGTCTCTGCACACCTTGTGCATTCAATATGCACAATGCTTCTGCATGCTCTTCACCGCACCATTTTTCTCCCCATCGGGATATCCACTTCCACTCCATGTTTCCACTAATTCACTCCCTCAAGCAACAACACACTCTCTTTGTTCTGCATGTTCTCCTCGTGTCGAGTCCTCTTCCTGATCATCATGGAAACTCTTCAACTTCTCTGGTAGTTATACCCATGCATTCATCATCACTAGGTGTTATGCTGAGATTCCTTAGCCCGTCTAGCAGTCGAGACTCTTCACCTTCTCTATCACAGTCCAGCTCATCCTCT
This sequence comes from Picea abies, assembly GCA_900067695.1. Lineage (NCBI taxonomy): Eukaryota > Viridiplantae > Streptophyta > Pinopsida > Pinales > Pinaceae > Picea > Picea abies. The sequence continues at coordinate 2,979 of CBVK0103850250.1, forward strand.
CTGTTGCATTTACAGGGTTCAACGCTCTTCCATCTATCAATCTCATCTATCAACAGTCTTCATTCCACTGGAAGATGCCTTGAGACTCTTCATCTTCTCTGGTGATCACCCTGAAATCTCTTCAAGTCCTCTAATAGAAACCATCAGTCATTTCTAGTAGTTACACTATGAACCTATTGAGCCTTGTGCCTTTGGCACCTTTCACCTTTCCTTTCACATGTGGCCTCAGGCGGTGACCACAGCCTACACCAAAAGGTGTTTTCACATTTTGGCATTTCGACATTTCGCATGTCGTGAATTCTTGTTGCGAGGCATATCAACTCTCCAAGTCACGATCTCCAAAATGTATCTTGGTTGCACTATATCCTTCCTCCATCTTCTGCAGATGTGACCATTGGTTGTGACCACAGCCTTATTCGAAACTGCATTTTTCATTTTCGCATTTCGCAAATTTGTTGCGAGACACTCTGACTCTTCCAACTCCTGATCACAAAATGGAGCCTTGCAACTTGCAAGATCCTTCCTTCACAAGCGCACAGTTGTGACAAAGCGTTTATCCATAAAGTGCCTTGGCGATTTCACATTTTGGCATTCCTGTGGTGAAGTGTTTCGACACTTTCAACTCCTGGTATCCGAAACTTGCACCAAAAGGCATTTTTCGCATTTCATCATTCCGACATTTCGGCATTCCTATGGTGAAGTGTTTCGACACTTCCAACTCCCGGTATCTGAAACCTACACCAAAAGGTGTTTTTCGCATTTCTACATTCCAACATTTCAGTATTCCTATGGTGAAGTGTTTCGACACTCCAACTCCCGGTATCTGAAACCTGCACCAAAAGGTGTTTTTTGCATTTCGGCATTCCGAAATTTCGGCATTCCTATGGTGAGATATCTTGACGCTCCATGTCACGATCCTCGAAACTCTGAAACTCCATGTTGTAATCATTGAAACTCCGAAATGGAGTCTTTGTTGATGTGCCTATTTCGAGATTTCAGCGTTTCGCATTTCGCAACTTTGGGACTCATGTGATGAAGAGTCTCGACTCTTGACTCCTCCAACTCCTGGTATCTGAAACTTTGAAATGGAGATTAAGTTGTGGTTTGATGTGCCTGTTTCAGGATTTCATCATTTCACATTTCGTAACTTCGAGACTCATATGATGAAGAGTCTCGAATCTTGACTCCTCCAACTCCCGGTATCCGAAACTTTGAAATGGAGATTAAGTCCACTAGCTTCTGATCTTTCCATGCCATCAACGTTGTTGATCTTCCTTGCCTTCCTGTTTTCCATTGTTGTCTCCCAACTGTAAACCTGTAAACGTCGCTACTATTCTTTCTTATAACCATACCTTCGTCATTGTTGTTCTTTCCATCAATAACTATAAGCATGCTATCGTTGTTGTTGTTCTTGTTTGTAGACATGCCATCGTTGTTGTTGTTCTTTCCATCAATGAAAAGCACACTTTTCTTGTAAACATGCCAACAAAATCCTTATGCCTAGTGATGACAGATCGCATAGTGGTTGGTCCACATGTCAAGTGGATATTGTGCCATGTATCAAGCTAATTTAGAGTCTCAGAGAAGAGTTCCATATCAATTTGTGTGGATCCATGTGTCAAGACAGGTGGCAGGTTATGATAGGACCATGTGCTCGAGGTTCCAAGTGGACCACTTGATTAGGCGTTAAGAGTTTGTATGAGTTTGATTTTACCCAGGGGCTCCATGCCTTGGTGGGTCGGTGCCCTAGGGGGTTGATGCCCCAGTGGCATGTTTCCCTAGTTGGACGACATCTCTAGTGGGTTAACATCCCCAATGGGCCGATATCCTTGATGGGTCCATGGGGTATCCACTTAGTGAACTTATGAAATAGTGTGTGAATTCATGGGACATTAAAGAATAACTTTAATTTCCCTAGATATTGAAAAATAACTCCCAAAATCATTTTGTTGAACCCCCCTCCCAATACATCTTTCCAATAAAAAAATAGTTATTTTTACTAACTATCCACTTTTTTACCAGATTCCTCTTTTTATACAACCCAATACCTATAAACCCCCTCATACCCACATCTCCCCCCCCCAAATACCTACAATATATTGACCCTATTTTTTACAATTTACAAACCCCCTTTATGAATGAACATGATAAGATATTGGGAAACAAGGTGAAGCCCCTGTGGGTGGGTCGAGTGTCCCAGTGGGACAAGGGTCCTGATGTCATGTCGACAACCATGTAAGCACCATATGTGCCAAGCAGGATTATTCATATGACGTGGATCCACATGGCTTCCACATGGCAGTGTGGTGGTTAAGGCCAATGAAGGCCTAGAAACTTTAGAAGGCCACAATGTTTGATTCAAAGCTCATTTTAAGCATAGTTATAGTCATTGCAAAGCTATCGAAAATTAGAACTGGATTATGAAACAAGAATTGAATTTTAGAGGTTATTAAGAAAGGTAGTTTTGAGGAAAGAAAAGAGAAAATATCGACACCCCACCATTCTAAGGAAGGATTAGGGGGTTGGGTGTGTTACATTTCTATTATGTGATAGAAGCATTTCTTAACTAGATGTAATATGATTAAAAGTTTCTTCTCTTAAATTGGTTTGATTAAGTTATTTCCTTTAAGTTTGTGGATTTCAAACTTCCTTCTCACATTAAAATTGCACCAATATCATTCCTTATTTCACTTCAATCCAAAACAATTTTTTTTGTGAAACACATGTGCTTAAGATAGGAGTGATACACATGGCCTCCTTGAGTTAATAAAACTATTTAATTTATTATTAATTCCAACAAAATTCATCCTTCTTCAATAGTGATGGTAGAAATGTTTCTATCAACCATAGTTCTTGACAAACTTATGGTATTATCCCTTCAATCCTAGTAATCCCATAATATTCTTCAAGGTTTTGGAAATTAACCATTCCATCATAGCACTAATGTTTTTAAGGTCCACCTTGATACCTCGTGAGATATAATATGAATCCAAATATTCCATTTCATAAACCCCAAAGGAAATTTTTGAATGCTTCATGTACTTTCATTTATGACCATATCAACATGTTGTACATGATCTTCCTAATATTTGTGGTAAATTAGCATATCATCAAAAAATACCAATACAATTTTTTTGAGGAATGGATTGAAAATAGAATTCATCAATCTTTGAAATGTGGAGAATGAATTACCAAGCCCAAAAGTCATCAACAAAATATTATAATGACCTTTCTATATTTTAAAGGATGTTTGGGGGATGTCTTCTTTCCTCATAATTCTAAAATGATTGTAACTTGAATGTAGATCCAAATTCATATAGAAAATTTATCCCTATAAATCATCTAACAGTTCATCAATGATAAGAATATCGAACTTATTTTCATGGTGATCTTGTTGACATCTCTATAATATAAACACATATACCATGAAGAATTGTTTTTCTGTACCATCACTATTGGTGAAGAGAAGTCACTTTGGCTACATTAAATGATGCCAAACTCTGTCATTTCTTGAACCATATGATATATTTCACTCTTATGGGAATTGGGATATCTATGAGGTGGAATTCTAAGAGGAAGGCTTCTTGGGATGAGTAGAATAGTATTATCAAGATCTTGAGAAAAACAAATAACTTTAGGAATTTTTACAAGTACCTTTTAATTATTGTTAATAAATATTTGGAAATCCAAAGGCATAGATCTAGGATTAGATGTTTGAACTTCAAGTGAGTAGAATTTTTCAATTACTCATAGGTGTCCGTTCTTTAAAAAAATATCATTTTGTTGGAGCTTATCACTCTATATGGTTTCCCATTCTTTCCTTTGAATCACTTGTAAAATCACTTGTAAAATTATTGAATGTGATCTATAGCTATATCTCTTTGCTTGATATTTTTCAATTGGATAAAGAATGTGTTACTCACAAATTTCACATTATTTTCTATTAATTCATCTAGAAAAATGGACCAAGACACTTGTTCATTCCTTGTATGGTCACAAAGCCATAAGTACCACAAAAATTGATTGAGTTACCTGTCATAGAGTTGGAAATTTTTGTAGACAATAATTCCTCCATCTATAATATCCATGTGATGGGATCATCACCATCAAAATTCCTCATATGATCTTCAGAATAAACTAGTTCCCTCATCCCAAATCAAAACCACAATGATCAAGGGTATAACACTCAATCCTCTTGTTCTTTAGATGCATTAAAATGTTTTACATATGTAGATGGGACTATATACTATTTTTATAATTATCCTCTTTTCGAGAATGAAAATTTAGGATAAATATGCTTGGTATATACTTCATCATGTATTTGATATATTCCTTGCATTCCATATCTTTGGGATCATCTCTAATCACTTTGAGATCATATTTGTTTGCCATGTTTGACTTGATATCATGTTTAACATTTTGGAATTGTGTTTTACCTACCATATCTAGGGTGCCAACCTTGTTTTCCATTGTAGTTTTTGTAATACCCCATTTTTATCCCCGTATTAATAATGCAATAACATTGAATATTAATAATAATAAAATGCATCATTGACTACAGATGGAGAAGGAAAAATTCATAGGCGGATATGATTCCAAGAGAGTGGGGGATAAAAGGGGATAAGGAAATTATTATATTATATTATTCCTAACATTTGAGTTAGTTGGGAAAGAGGTTATGACACCTTGTTTGGGAAAGCCACAGGGTGCTTTGAGATCATTCATATTTTAACCATACTTTTTGGTGGTTGGGATCTGGCTCATTCATTCTTGTTCTTGGTTTTGCATAGAATGAAAGGTTATTATGGTAGAGAGTTGATTCTAGTTGGATATATGAGAATACTAGTTATACCAATATAAAAAATGATTCCATGGGCATGAGAATGATGACATTTGAAGAAAACTTTCCAAAAATGAGATTCCCTTGATTTTATAGAACTAATATTTCTTAGATAGTTTGTATTAGGGCCCTACAGAGAAGTGGAATATCCCAAGGGACTGCATTGAAGAGAATGGAATTCCTTTATTTTCACTGTGTAGGTTGAGGGGGAAAGAGAGATAGGAATTTGGGATTTTTGTGTTTGTGTTTGTGTGTGTGTGTGTGTGTGTGTGAGAGAGAGAGAAACTTATAATAAATTGATAGCTAGGTCGGTGTGTGAGACTTAGAGCCATCTTAGCCACTCATCCTTGTGGATTGATAGCCTTGGATCGAGGATATCCTGTTGTAGATAGTTATTGTCCAAAACATCCTATGGTTTGGTGGAATCTATAACATCTACATCCAATCAATACAGTTTTTTTTTTAAAGATAAGTGTTCTATGTATATTATATTCATGATGCATTTATACTATGCTTGTTCACTGTTTAATGCTAAGGATATATTTTAGTGTTGTGCATTGCATGAGATATTTGTATTTCATGTGTGTGTGTGTGTGTTATTTAATGCATGGTATATTTGGTATGCATGTTTCTTGATAATTATAATGGTATTAGAGTGACTAATTTAGTTCAGGAAACTAAATCTTGAGGTACCCTACGATGGGTATGTCAGAATTTTAATTCTTTTTGTTTTATCTTCCAACATTAACACATTAAATTCCACATTTTTATTTTATTCTAGTGTTAAGGATTGTTGCACATATATTGTCATTGACATCAAAGTGGTCATGGAAATCGTTAGTTATAACACAATAACAGACAAAAGAAGCACATGGAAGGCTCGAAGTATGAAACGATCAATGGTGCAGAATAGGATCAATGGCACATAAAAGTATGGCACAAAGTATGATGCACAGACAAAGTAAGTCATGCAAGGATGAAAATATAAGTGCATAGAAGGATCGAAGGATGAAAGGATGAATGACACAAAAAAGGGTCAATTGCAAAGAAGAAAATCTAGAGAGTGCTTTGAACTAGTGCAATGAATGATGCAGTGCAGTGTGTTGAGACAAAGTTGGTGCGATGGAATGGATTGTGATGGATTGTGTGGAAGATTGCACAAAATAAAATATGCAGGTGCCTTGATCCAATGCGACAAATTGCACAGTGGAGTATGATGAGACAAATCCCGTATGATTAGCAATGGAGTGGAATGCTACTAGATGAACGAAAATTTAACAGTGAAGTGAGTGAGTCACCAAGAAGTGCTAGCAGTTTGGTGGAGCGACTGGGTGAGAACAATGCAAGAAAAGTGAAACAGAATGAAGACTTGTGACTTGAACCTTGGGCTCCTATTATATTTACACAGTAGGTTCTCTATAAAACCAAATGTGAGTTGTTGTGCCATTTTTTAGGACATGCTCTGATAATGCTAGGTTTTGTTGCTAGAGATAGGCTGGAGCTCATTCGTAGGAAGATTTGGTATGTTTGTTTTGGTCAAAGAATGTTGAGCTATAACTGGGCCTTGATTTGGTCAATATTTATCTACAATATAACTGTTATGTGTCCACATACTTTATTTGTATAGAAGTGTAACTAATAGGACCTTGATCTAGTCAATTTATGTTCACAATATAACAATCATGCATCCACATACTTTATTTAGAAAAAAATGTAACCATAAGGACTTCAATATGGTCAAGATATGTCCACAATATAACTATTATGCATCCACATACATGATGGTGAACTGAAGAAAAAACATTATAAATAGGGATGTGATTTGTTCGAGTCTTGTGTGGATGAGAAGAGAAGAAAAAGGTTCTATAATTGTTCAAAGAAACTGAACAAAAGACATATCAAATAGTCTTTGTAATATTTTTTACTTTTTAAACTGAATATATGGTGTGACATGGTGGTGCTAGGGTGAGTTGACGCTCACTGAGGATTGGTTTCCTCATCATTTGTAACAGTTTGGTTCCTAAGAGGATTGGTGTCCTCATTATCTCCGACATGTTGGTTCCTGAGAGGACTAGTGTCATCATTATCTGTGACAGGTTGGTGCTTGAGACGATTGGTGTTCTCATTATCTATGGCACATGGGTTTCTGTCAAGCTAAATAATTATAAATTGTAAGTTGGTTCTTGCAAAAGAACATAAAGAAAGATGTTCTCTAGTTTACTCCTGCATTGGATTTCCACATAAAAATCCTTGTGTAATGTGTTTTTGTGTTGCATTTTGATTTATGCATGTATTACTGATTAAGTAAGAATTTCTAAATAACTTTAAATTGTTGAAAGAGAAGAAAATTGAGAAATTTTATACAATACAAATTCACCCCCCCCCCTCTCAGTATTGTTGTGAGTCATAAAAATTGGTATCAGAGTAGGTTCCTTCAGTAACAACCTAACAACTAGAAGGAACATCTCGTAAAAGTTATGGCAAGTCAAGATTCCTCTTCTTATTCAACCAAACCTCCTCTATTCAATGGAACAATTTTTTCATTTTGGAAAATTAGAATGAATACCTACTTAATGTCTCTTGGTATGGAAGGTTGGAAGATTGTGGTATATGGTTGTAAAATCCCAACAACTTTTCCTACTGATGAAGTAGGTAAGAAAAAATACTATAGTAATGCAAGATATATGAATGTTATCCAAGGAGGACTTGCATAAACAGAATTGGTTCAAGTAATGTCATTGGAATCCACAAAGGAAATATGTGGTAAAATATAAAACAATTATGAAGAAGATGATAAAGTGAAGTTGGCCAAACATCATGCTCACAGAATGCAATTTGAAATCCTAATAATGAGTGATGATGAAAATATTTTAGGTTTCTTTCTGAGAGTATATGAGACTATATACACTATGAAAGGGCTAGGTGAGAATATTAAAGAATCTATAGTGGTTCAAAAGGTACTTAGATCTCTTCCCTCAAGACTTGATGCAAAGGTTTATGCTCTAGAAGAAATGTGTGAACTAGATAAACTCACTATGGATAGGATCCATCGAATTATAATTTCTTATGAGATGAGGACCATGAAAGAACATCCAAATCTAAAGGACACATTCTTCAAGGCATAAGTCAAGTCGTCATCATATCAAGATCATAATTCAATAGAACACTTATCATATGAAGAAGAAGTTAACTTTGTATGGAACCTGAAGAGGGGCTCCATAAAGTATACATGTATGTTACCATTCAAATTCTTTCATCGTGGTAAAGTTGGTCATTTTGCATCTAAATGTCCCTTCAAAGGAAAAAACACCAATGAAAAAGAAAGAAAATGCAAGGATAAACCTAGGGAGTTTAAAAAGAAAAAGTATTTTAAAAAGAACATTTTTTATTCAAAAGAGGATAGCAGTGGCTCTTCAGACACTGAAGAAGAAGAATATGAGCCATATACAATTTAATATGAAAAACTTTTCATGAATTTGGAGCAACACAAATCTAAAAAAACAGACACAAAAGAGTGTGAAGTTGTAGTAGACATGGAAGGAGAACTCATTAGTTCTCTAGAGGAAATCTCTCGACTCGAGAAAAATAACATACTAAGAAAAGAATAGTTACAAATCTAAAAATAAAAATACAATGAGATTAGTAAATAAATAGACATCTTAAAAATTCATCTAGAAGATAAGAGGAGGGAAGAAATTTTTATGAATCAGATAAAATAAAAAGAGAACATATGTGACAAACTAGAAGAAACAATAGTTGCATTAAGAGAGGATATAGAGAAATATAAGACTCAAATGAAATTCATAAAAGGATATGAAACTATATATAATACTCTCAACAATCAGAGATCACCAGATGACAAGAAAGAGCTAGGATATAAGGAGAATCTAAAAGTTGTCAAAGGTGAATCAAGCACGAACATGTCAACTAGTGTTAAGCCTACTAGTTATGCAAATTCTCTCAAGGAAAACAACGGTCAACCTAACAAATCAAAAATATAAAAGGAACAAGCAGTAAGAACAGGATAAACCCAACTATGCAAACAAATATGAAGCAAGGAAGTAACATGTGCCTGAATCTTGCCAAATTGGCAGACGAAGACAAATTCTTACAAGTAAGTTTTTCAAAGGAATCCAAATTTTTCGATGGATATTGTTTCTCTTATGGAAACTTTGGACATAAGGCCATGAGTTGCAGGACTTTTAGACATAACATAAATATAGGAATTAGATTCAATCAACCTTGAATGGCTATGTTTCAAAATTCCTTCAATAATGCCTTCTCCCCTCTTCTAAATGATCTTAAATTCCACATATGAAACAATTTTGGACACAAGGAAAGTGAATGCAGAAGCAAGATGCTACCTATTTATAAGCAAGACATACATGAAGATCTTACCAAATTTTAGAGGAAGAAAAATAAAAACAAAGAAAATGCTGGGTTGGCTCTATATGTAGAAAATCAAGAAAATAAATGGTATATTGACAGTGGCTTCTCCAAGCACATGACAGGGGTAAGAGTAAGTTTGAATTCCTAACTAAAGAAAAAGGTGGTAATGTTACTTTTGGAAACAATGCTCCAACTAGAATTAGAGGAAAAGGAATTGTTGTACTAGATGAAGATAAGAATGGAAATACCAAAGCACAGAATGTGTTGTATGTAGATGGTATAAAAAATAACTTGTTGAGTGTAATTCAAATGTGTGACCAAGGAAAGAATGTTCTCTTTCATTCAATTTTTTTTTAAATTAGTGGATGCAAATAAATCGAAGATTTTTGTAAAGGCAGTAAAAAATTTAGGGAATGTGTATGTTCTAGAAGAAGGCAAAGAAAAATGTTGTATTGGTAAAACATATGAGATTTGGCTTTGGCACAAAAGACTAGGTCATCTTAGTTTTAATAATATTGTTAAGCTAGGAAGAAACGATGTTGTGAGAGATATGTCAAAATTTTCCAAACTTGATAATATTATCTGTAAGTCATGTTAGTTTGGAAAGGAGACAAGAGTTCAATTAAAGGAAACATAACACTCCACCACTTGACCTATTGAGATGATTCATAGAGATATTTGTGGCCCTACTAGTACACAATCACCTCAAGGTGAAAAATATTTCATTTTGTTGATTGATGACTACACCGGGATGACTTGGGTTGGATTTTTAAAACATAAATTTGAGGATTTTGAAAAAATTAAAATCTTCAAAGCACAGGTATAAAATTAAATGGGATTAAAAATAAAATGCCTAAGGTCGGACAAAGGAGGAGAATTCACATCTGGTGAATTCAACAGTTACTATGAAAAACATGGGATCGATAGAAAATTTTCTATTGCAAGAACCCTTCAGCATAATGGGGTTGTAGAAAGGATGAACATAACAGTTCAAGAAATGGCCACAACCATGCTTGATGAATCAGAAGTACCCAAAACCTTTTGGGGAGAAACTTTCCAAACTGTTGTTAACATTCTCAATAAACATCACATAAGAGTAAATAACAATAAAACCCCTTATGAGCTATGGCATGGAAGACCAACATCCATAATGCATTTCAAAAATTTTGGAAGAAAATGCTACATTAAAAGAAATGAAGACAACTTAGGTAAGTTTGATTCTAGAGTTGATTAAGGTATCTTGTTAGGATACTCCTCCAGAAGTAAAGGATGCAAGTGCTACAACGAAAGGATCCATAAAATAATTGAGCATATATGTAAAAGTAGATGAGGGACCACTTCATCTAGTGAGACATCAACACCATAATGATCAATATGATGAATCAATAAAAAATACGTTACAAGACAATTGAAAAGGTGCACAATAGGAACAAGAGGATTCATAAGAAGAGGAGAGAATGGAAATATCATAGACAAAGACCCAATCAAGGTATGTTCAAAAACATTATCCAGAGAATCGGATTCTTGGAAATAAGGAAGCAGGTGTACAAACTAGAAATAAACTAATAGATACATCTAGTTATGAAAATTTTGCACTGTTATCCATGAGTGGACCAGAAAATTTTGTGCAATAAATTCAGGATGACCATTGGGTCAAATCCATGAATGAAGAACTAGACCAAATAGAGAAAAATAAGACTTCAAATCTAGTCCCAAGACCCAATGACAAGAATGTAATTGGAACTAAATGGGTATATAGAAAAAATTTGAATGAATGGATAGATAGTTAGGAACAAGGCCAGACTGGTATGAAAAGGGTATTCTTAATTAGAAGGCGTAGACTTTGAAGAAACCTTTTCCCCTATTGAAAGAATTGAAGCAATCAAAATGCTTTTGGCATTTTCATGTTACAAAAGGTTCAAAGTTTATCATATGGATGTTAAATAATCCTTTTTAAATGGAGACCCAGAGGAAGAGGCTTATGTGGAGAAATATGAGGGTTCTCAGCTAACTGAAAAAAATGATTATGTTTGCAGATTAAACAAATCCATGTATGGGATAAAACATGCTTCAATAGCTTGGTATTATAGTCTGAACATGTATTTACACTAGCAAGGATTCAAAAAGGGAATTGTTGATAGCAACTTATACATCAAGGATGAAGGTAATGATTTGTTAATTATTGTAGTGTATGTTGATGATACTATATTTAGCAGTGACATTAAATTAATGAGTAAGAAGTTTGCATTTGCAATGCAACAAGAGTTTGAGATGTCTATGTTGGGAGAACTCTCCTTCTTTATTGGTCTACAAATTCATCAATTGGAAAGAAGAATTTTCATTTCTCAAAGTAAATATATCAAGGAAATATTGAAGAAGTTTAGCATGGAAAATTGTGCACAAGTGAGCACTCCTATGACTACCAGTTGCAAACTTAGCAAAGATGATGATGCTCCATAAATAGATCAAACCATGAAAAGTTCTATGATAGGAAGCTTACTCTATCTCACAACTTCCAAGAATAAAATCATACAAGAAGTGGGTTTTGTAGGAATATTCCAAGCAAATCCTAAGGAAACTCATGTTCTTGCAATTAAAAGAATATTTAGATACTTGAAGAGCATTGTTGATTATGGATTGTGGTATCCAAAAGACAAAACGTAGTTCTTAGAGATTATACAGATGCATACTGGTCATGAAGTATCGATGATAGAAAAAGTAATAGTGGAGGCACATTCTTCCTTGGAATGTGTTTAGTGTCCTAGATCAGCAAGAAACAAACTTATGTTTCTCTCTCTACAGTTGAAGCCGAATATATAGTTGCAACATACTATTATACTCAAGTGTTGTGGATTAAAAACAATCTCAAGGATATTCAAGTTCCTTATGATCAACCTATCCCCATCATGTGTGACAATACAAGTGCTATTAATCTCTCTAAAAACCTTGTTCAACACTCTAAGACTAATCATATACCAATCAAATATCATTTTCTCAGAGAACAGGTTTACGATTAAGTGGTCAAATTAGTGTATGCTCCCTCCAAAGAGCATATTGCAAACATTTTTTCCAATCCATTACCTAGAGAACCCTTTGAGTATCTCATAAATAAGTTGGGGGTGATCTCATTTTCTTTTCTTCAGTAAAGAACACAATTCACTACTTCAAAAAAATACCCACTTGATGTTGTTTCAGGGAGAAGTTTTCTTTTATGGAGATGCGCACAATTGAAGTTTGCAATGGATGTCGATGGTATTATGTTCAAGGATGGTTTTATGCATGAAATGGGGCATGGAGGAAAGAATATCCAAATAATATATGTATCATTGTTGTCAAAGGGGGAGAATAACAAAACCTTGATGTTGATGCACATTGAAAGGGGGATCTTGAAGCTGATTCGCATTGAAAGGGGGAGAACTTTAACATATTGATTTGGTAGTTGCACACATTGAAAGGGGGAGTAGCTTGTAGTTGCACATATTGAAATGGAGTTGTGCACATTTAAAGGGGGAGTAAGTTGCAGTTAAACACATTGAAATGGAGTTGCACACAATGAAAGGGGGATTCTGAAGCTGATGCACATTGAAAGGGGGAGTAGTCTAGCATGTTGATTTGGAATTTGCACACATTGAAGGGGAAGAATATTGCAATTGCACACATTGAAAG
>CBVK0103850257.1:0-19326 GCA_900067695.1 Picea abies
CTTCTTAATACATCATATTAGATAAGTAGGAATTATATATTCCAACATTTTATTTATAAAAAAATAGGTATTGTGAAACTAGGATATTTCTATTTTTAACTCCTGATTTATCATGTCTCTAAGTTAAAATGAATCTAAGCTTGTTGATAATATAAATTCAGGGTTTTTCATTTATAAAAAATTAAGTATGATAAAACTAGGGTAGATCTATTTTAACTCTTGATTTATCATATTTCTAAAGAGATTAAATCTGTCAAAAATACAAACATTTTCTTAAAATACAAAATTTAAAGAAATATTCACCTCTAGAAAGATTTGATGCCTTGTATACATCTAAAAGGATTTGATGCTTCTTACAAGATAGATCTCGAATTAAAATAAATCTAAACTTGTTGATAATATAGATTAAGGGCTTTTATTTACAAAAATTAGGTATAGGGTTTTTATTTAAAAAAAATTAGGTATATGGTAGGTTGTGCTTTGAAGATAATATAATTTATGAAAAAAATGAAATGAAAAGTTTGCTATGAAAATTTTGAAGCCTGTGTCTAAATCATGATTTACTGAACGACATATTCTCCATTATTATCTTACTAAGAATAGGAATAGATTTTGACGGTGTGGAAAACAATATATGAAAAGTGAAATGCTTCGCATTTGCTGTAAGAAAAAAGAACAATGACAGTTGGTGCTCATTGACTACCTCTTTATTATAATATTTTAGAGCTGTTGCTGAGACCTTTGGGTGCCAGGGCCAAATTGAGTGAAAATGATAAAAACCCATCGGGTGCCAGGGCCAAATCGAGTGAAAATGATAAAAACCATGTTAGAAGTAAACTGATAAAAGTAGCAGCAGTCATGATGGATGGAGCTGGGCATTTGATTTCAATGGAGAGAAGGAAAATAGAGGTTTGGTGGTTTATTGTTGCGGTGGGGAAGGTAAGCCTTGATTTGAACAATTTTAATGATAGGCGGTTGGGAGATGGTCCTCCTGAACATTGGCATTGGGGAAGGAAGCACCCAATGCGTGTGCTATGGGATAAAGATAGAGATAGATAGCTTCTGAGGTGAGATGTGTGTTGTCTTTGACTGAGAGTGAAAGTGACAACACTCACACTTTCCTTCCACATGAGAAGTGCAGGCATGTGTTCTCCCCTTCAAAAGCGAAAGGATGAAATGGTGTATGGCAGGATATTAATTTTGGTGGTAGCACAAAAATCGTGTGGCAGTGATAATAAGTGCCTGTTGGCCTGGATAGGGACTGGTCGTAGGCACTTGCAGGCTCTGTGGTGGAACGCATAAACCACGGCATCGTCATACAATATATACTTATCGAACGCATAAACCACGGCATCGTCATACAATATATACTTATCGACATCATCGTCGACGGCAGAATCGATATCAATCCGTCCGCTTCTGCTTTAATTCTCCTTCCATCCAACGGTCAGAAATGTTGTTTCGCCTGTCCGCCGATAATTGTTATACTGAGCAAGCTCTTAGGGATTAAGATATTTGTCTTCTGACCATGAGTATGAATGAGACGGGACAGACTTTGGCCTTGAAATCCACATACCTATTGACCTAATTACCTCTTATTATTAATTAATTATGTCGTTCGGGTAGGTGCTGGGAGATTAGTACTAGATTCGTTTTGTTTTGTTGCAGCTATTCTCTTCTCTTATTTTTCATCCCGTACGACTTTCTCCTTTCGTCCTCATGGTGGGGGTAGGTTTGCTGTTTCCACACGTATCTTTTTATCTTTGGTCATTTTTTCTTCTGTTGAAACCATCTCCAGTCCAGATGGGCTCTAGTCTGATCGGCTGCTACGAAATTATATGAGCGGGGGATATTGGTCGCAAGGGTTTTCAGATCCGATAGTGGAGCATTAACTAGCGCGTCTGTCCAATTTCCTTTTAGCAAAACCTGAGTGTTTCGAGGATAAAAAGTGTTGAAACATTTACAGCAAATTTCTTAGTGGAGTTTTCTGCGGAGCCAACGGCTCAGGAAGGCGTACAGAACCACCACCACAGGTACTTTCATAAAGTGAATAATATTTTTGCATATTATGGAATGCAGAAAGGATTGCGTTGAAGCTTTCTTGACCGACTGATAGGCCTAATTTAAGTATCCATCCGCAATGCAGAAAATGAAAGCTTGAAATGGCTATGGTCATTGGTATCATGCAAACAAATTTCTAATGTACAGGATTTCATTTGTACTCGTTTCTTCTCGATAGTATATTTAGTTACTACCTAGATGGTATCACTATTGACCATAAAATATATATATGAATGTGTGTATATCAGGACAAGGCGCATTGTGTGGAAGGACTATAATTACTCGTTCGTGCCTCAACGCTTTCCCAATTTGGGGCGATGGAAAAAAAGTTGGAGGGCGTAATTGGGAAGTTTAGGAGGTACATCTTATTAATTGATTATTAGCGCAGGTGGAACTTCTTCCCCCCTGGCATGTGCAGCCAGCAGCCAGTCATCTGAGGCTTCTTGGACATACATTTAAAAAAAGTTAGGCTTCTTTCTTGGGGCAGAACTAAACGCCCAATTGAGTCCCGTTGTCATCGACTGCGGCAGCTTAATCTACAATGAATGTGCTGAAAATTTCATTGCAATGCGCGTCAGATTATACGGACATTATATCAGACATTGCTGCAGCGGCAGCAGGAGAGGTGAAGGTACACTGGCCAGCCAGCGTACAGGTCAAAGTTGCTCACAGCCAAAACGCTGAAAGCCTTAATCAGGCTTAGATGCTCACAGACCCTTGATGCCACTGGGGATCAGGAGCTAATTGTAGAGCGTATGGATTGCAGAAACAAGAGTACATACAAAAAGGAGCATTTTCAACTATAAAGAGGCTGTGGTAAGGTTACAATGCAAGGTAAAGTTGCTTCACACACTTAAGTAACATGGTATATATGTATAGAGAGAAAGAAAGTGCAAGGGTTCGAAAAAATTCTCATGCGTACTCCCAGTCAAGGATAGTTTGGATCTACAGTAGCTGATCGGGACTGAAGAGCTGGATGGTAGAGGCTCAGAATTGGGTTTGGCAGGGCTAGATTTTGACTTCAAAACGGCTGTTCACAGTGAGAGTATTGAATCACAACAGAAAACCGAGAAGGGGCTGGATTACAGTCTGGTAACTCTGCAATCCAATTTACTAATTAGGTCTGAGAGAGAAGGGGAATTGCAAGGCTCTCGAAAAGTGGCAGATGAGAGTCGGATGAATAATATTGATGTGGAAGCGCAGAAGCGCAAGGTGGATCAGGAATTACTGGAGAGAACTAGGGCTCAGTCGCAGCATATATCGATTAGGGGTTCAGATGCAGGAGCCCAATTCAGGCTAAGGCCAGGTTTGGGTCACGATTCGAGAATTGTACGAGTTTCACGTTCTTCTGGAGGCAAGGATCGTCACAGCAAAGTCCTGACTGCAAAGGGTCTGCGAGACAGGAGGGTAAGGTTGTCTGTTTCTACCGCAATTCAATTCTATGACCTGCAAGACAGGCTAGGGTTTGATCAGCCCAGTAAAGCTGTGGAGTGGCTAATTAAGGCTGCGGCAGATGCCATCGATGAGCTGCCCGTACTCAATACACATGATTTTCAAAGTGCTATCTCCCACTCTTCCCCATCTCTACATCCACACCCTCCAAGTAATTCGAATCTGGGGGATAACGAGGCAGCAACTCTAAATGTGTTTTCCGAATCGCCATCCATCCATGGAATGTCATCAGCTAATGATTCCCAGTCGAGTAGAGAAGGAGCGCTGACGAATGAAGGACAATGTGAGATACAGGCTGCAGCACGAACAGTCCTCCTCGGTAAGAGCAGCAGCAGCACTTCAGAAGGCAGCAGAGGGGCAGATATATACTCAGGTTTATCGTTGTCTCGTTCAGAATCCCGAGTAAAAGCTAGAGAACGGGCCAAAGAAAGAGCTAAAGGCAAAATTTCTGCCAATGACACGCAACAAAATCAGAATAAGGATAGCAAAGGGGGGGCGTGCCATTCTTTTACAGGTCTATTGAAAAATGCAGGTCACGTTAATGCATTGGAAAATCATTCTCGGAGCACAACAGATGATGATGATGCTGTGCTCCTTCATAAACGTCAAAGACTAGGGGGCTTATCAATTGGCTCCAGAAGCAATGCAATGCAACATGAGATATCTCATGATTCTCATACTCATCATCATCATCCTGCCCATGTTCATGAAAACGATTCATTCCACGATCCTCAACAACTTCCCCACATGGGATCCTTGGGTTTGTGCTCAACACTAATGCACCTGGCCCCCTCTGTTCAGAGTTTCTCGTTTCCAAATTCTGTCGCTGCTGCTATTTTCAGCCCTATTAGCCTTCAAAGAAATGAGATGGCCAAGTCCATTTCTCCTTTATGTACTTCTCAGGATCAACAGAAGCATCTTCCTGGCAACATAGCAGCCTTCGCATCTAACCCTGGCCTGCATAATAATTCGTTTTTGCTAACTGTTGATCAAGGTGAACTACAGGAGCAGCTGCAGGTTCCTACTATAACTAATGATCATATGATCAACTTCTCAGTGCCAGGGCTCTCTGCCAGGGAGACCCTTCAGTCCAATTCTTATAATATGAACTATATGCCATTACACCATATGCAAAGGATTCAGCCAACTCATCAAGCCACGGCCATCGACAATAGTCATCTGCAAGGTTTTGATACCGCCCGTATGATGGAAAGGCCGAACCAGGATTTTGGCATTCAAGGAGCGAGGAATTCAGCTTCAAAGGGGAACAAGAAGAATGAGCATCAGTACAACTAAATGCCATGGTATGAGTTTCTTCACCTGTTGAATTATTTATTAGTATGGAGATTGATGGAATTATTTTTATGGTTTTGGAAATATATTCAGTAGTTATATTTACACAGATGGAAAATACTACATTGTTTATTTAATTTACTTGCAAGACACTCTACTAGTCATGCATTCTGCAGAGATGGAAAATAATGTACAGTAGTTATTTATTTAATTTACTTGCAAGATACTTTTCTAGTCAGGCATTCTGCTTATAAGATTGATCTCCTTATATATATCATTAGGTGTGTCGTACTGTAGATCTGTTTTGAATCCATCTAGAGTTTGCAACAATCAGTATCGAGTCATGGAGCATTGTTTATAATATTTTTTTAATCAAAATAGTGCATTTTATTTAGGGATTCGAACTTAACCCCTATTTATAAAGAATTAGACAAATATCCAATAATATTGATTATAACCTATTAAACTGACCTTTTTAACTTTTTCATTACAATGTCTCTGAAATATATATCATTTAATCATACTTATGTCTACTCATTTCATTTAATAGTATGAAGTACAAATCTATTTATCCATTTAATACTGTTAAGTATATAATACTTATTTATAGCTATGCAATATTTTTGGGTGCATAATGCTTACCCGTATCTTTTCGACGAGACTGCATATATCTTGACAGATATTGCAACACTACTAAATGCACAATACTTATATCCATGAACCTGCATATATCTTGGCATGTATTGTAACACTGCTAAATGCACAATATTTACTTATATCAATGCAATACTTTCTAGATGCATGATGCATGCCCATGTATTGTAACAGACATAGTTTCTACATTACAAGATTTTCTGAGAATTTTCTATTAGGCATCAACACTCAGGATGTTTGTGCTTTAATTCTCCTTTGTTGCGATTTGGTATCCCTTTTCGCGTCCATGTAACAGACATTGTTTCTACATTACACGATTTTCTGAGAATTTACTATTAGGCACAATACTTAGGATGTCTAAGTTTGAAATATGTTTGTTGGCGTGGGCCTATGTTGTATTACTATTTAAACCACAACAATAAGCAAATAAGCGCGTTAGGTCTATTACTCCCGAACGAGGGATAAACATAACTTTTATTTTTTATCATTCCTGGAGTTCTTAAAATCACTACTGGAATTACACAATGAGCTACAGCTCTCAAACTTAACTTTGATTCATTTCATTGCTTCTGCGATATCATTTCATTTTTAGGGAAATATCTCGAGCAGAGCTATCTAAAACTAAGTCAACTAAATTCTTCTAGAGCTTCGTATTATAACTCTCTATGACTAACGGGAATAATTACCATATTCCAACACTAGGGAATCCGAGTCATCCTCCAAAGTTGATAAAATGACAATCTAAGACCAGTTTTGCTTCAATACCCGCTTCTGCTCTATAGCTCCAACGGCTATAATTCCAGATAACTTGACCGTTCGACAGATTTACCTAGAACAGCTCGGACTTAATTTAGTCACCACCAACTTAAGCTCCTTTCCATTCTCATTCTTTAATGACATTTATATTCATAGCATTTATATTGAGCTTATGCCTCTTTTTCAGAGGAGAAAAACACAATCGAGCATTTGTGCACTTGTTCAATTGATATGAGTAACAGTAATGGAAATAGAGGTAGCTTACCTCAAACGTCATTGAAATCAGAAGAATCAGGTCTCTGCCAGGTCGTGTCCATAAATCTTACGGGGTCTCTGTGAATAGAAACTAGCACAGCCATTAACTCGCGGCTGAAAACGTCGAAAGGTTGGTTGAGAATGCTTTGTGGTAATTACTAATCCATCTGTGGTAATATGAAACTTTTGGCTGCACGGTTTAATCCTATTTAATCATTTAAACGTGGCAATTACATATCCTTACAGTAATTTTTTAATGTGATTAGATAAATATTAAAAAGTAAACATGTTAACTGTTGACATAATAATACAAGTAACCACAGAAAAAACTAACATAACGTCCCATCTACATATTACTATTACTGGATTAAACTATACTTATACAATTCATATTACTGGATTAAACTATACTTATACAATTCGAATCAAAAGGATTCCTTTAATAGTAATGTAAACACTTTATCCTGTTCCATTCAATTAAGCATTCTGCATAGCTTGATAACGATTTACGTGTTCCTTTGCATTAAACACGCTGAATGTCTTCATATTAAAAATAAAAACTATAAGAAACGTCCATTTTAGCGAGGTTTAACTAAAACAACTAAACAACCTCCTTTAGAATTTCCAATAAATAAATTATAATAATTATTTTTACAGTTTGACTGTATAGGATCTCTGTGTCTATATATCTGTAGAGAGAGAGGAGTCTGTAACATAATTTATTTTTATTTATATAGTGGATTTCCCTGTTTTTATTACAGAATGTAGTATTTTAACATGATCCTGTGGTTGGGTATTCTTATTCATATAATGGAATCTTTAATATGAATGTGGTGATTGACTTCATTGTGCTTTTGCACAGTTTTTTAACCAAGAATGTATGGTTTACCATAAATTCTTAATAATAGTTAGGTGGAAAAATTATCCATAAAATTCAGTTCTTGGCTAGTCTCTATTTATAAGATAATAAAAACCCACTTAAAAAACAAAGAGGTTTGACTAGAAGATATATAACTTCTTGGCAATGGAGTCTTTAACATGACTGGGCTGATCATCATCTAACTTCTTGGCAATAAAGTCTTTAACATGACTGAGCTGATCATCATTTCTCTTCTTGTCATAGAGACAATCTACTCAAAATAAAAACAAGGGAATTTGACTGGGCTGATCACCACTTCTCTTCTTGCAATAGTGACAACCCATTCAAACTAAAACAAGGGAAGAGACAACCCACTCAAAATAAAAATAAGGGGATTTGACTGGGCTGATCATCATCTCTCTTCATGCAATAGTGACAATCCATTCAAAATAAAACAAGGGGAATTGAGGATAATATATATCAAGGGCTTGGAATAATGTGATTCACATTGATTAAATCAGAAACTTGATGATGAGATGAGTTTGTTTATAAAATTGTGTGTTAAACTAAAATATTAAAGGGCTGATCATCATCTCTCTTCTTGCCATAGAGACAACCCATTCAAAATAAAAACAAGGGGAATTGATTGGGCTGATCATCATCTCTCTTTTTACAATAATGACAACCCTCTCAAAATAAAACAAGGGGAATTGAGGATAATATATATCAAGGGCCGTGGAACAATGTGAATCACCTTGATTAAATCAGAAACGTGATGATGGGATAAGTTTGTTTACGGAATTGTGTGTTAAATTAAAATATTAAAGGGTTGATCATCATCTCTCTTCTTGGGATACAATCCAGTCAAAATAAAAACAAAGGGATTTGACTGGGCTGATCATCATCTCTTTTTTTTTGCAATAGTGACAACCCACTCAAAATAAAAGAAGGGGAATTGAGGATAATATATATCAAGGGCAGTGGAACAATGTGAATCACCTTGATTAAATCAGAAACTTATGATGGGATGAATTTGTTTACAAAATTGTGTTAAACTAAAATATTAAAGGGTCGATCATCATCTCTCTTCTTGCCCTAGAGCCAATTCACTCAAAATAATAAAAACAAGGGGAATCACCTTGATTAAATCAGAAACTTATGATGGGATGAATTTGTTTACAAAATTGTGTTAAACTAAAATATTAAAGGGTCGATCATCATCTCTCTTCTTGCCCTAGAGACAATTCACTCAAAATAATAAAAACAAGGGGATTTGACTGGGCTGATCATCATCTCTCTTCTTGCAATAGTGACACCCCACTCAAAATAAAACAAGGAGAATTGAGGATAATATATATCAAGGGTAGTGGAACAATGTGAATAGCCTTGATTAAATCAGAAACTTGATGATGGGATGAGTGAGTTTACAAAACTGTGTTAAACTAAAATATTATGATTAATAATAAAAAAAATCAGAATTTCATATAATATTATTAAAATTATTTATTAAATGTTATTTTATATAATTTAAAATTAAAAAAAAAATTCCTTTCATTTATTACTTATTACTTATAATGTTTTGATATTTAATATTATATTTTAATATTATTTAAGAAAAAAAATAAAAAATATATATATATATATATATATATATTACCATGAAATAAAATATTTTATAGTAAAAATATTTTCACAAATTTATAATTTTATTATTTAAAAAAAGTCATAATTTTATATTCAAAACATTTACGAAAATTTATAATTTTTATTACTTGAAAAGTCACAATTTGTTTATTTTTTTTTATATCTGTATATTTTTAAATTTAGATGCCCTACATCTCATTACCAATTATTTTCTTATTATTTTTTATATTACAATATTAAATTTGCAATAATTTTTAAATCTAATTTCTTTTATATATCATAACATTAAGTTGTTAATAATTTTTTAATTTAAATATATTTTATTAGTAATTTTATTTTAAATATTTTTTAAATATAAACACTATAAATTTGTATATTCATTAATAACTATAATTTTTTTTTATTGTAATATTTGATTTATAAAAATTTTGTAATATAAATATATTTTGTTAGTGATTTTACTTGAATAATTAAATTTATAAATTTTTATGTTTTATAGTGGACATAATATCAATACTCAAAGATCAATTTCTCATTTGATATGATAGCACATCCTCCTTTACTATGAACTTATCATTGTTTGTAATTTTTGTGGATGTTTCATATGCTTTGTTTGACTTGTAATTGTTTTATATGTCATGTCTATTATTGAGTTTTCATTTTACATTAATAAGTGTCTCCTAATTATTTGTGTTTTTTTAATGTGTGACTTGTGAGTAATATCAAATGCACAAAAAATATTGTCTCATAATTATTTGTGTTTTTTTAATGAATTTTTATTTTACACTAATAAATGTGATCTAATTATTTGTTTTTTTATCTGTGACTTGTGAATAATACCAAATGCATAATAATCATTGTCTCTTAATTATTTGTGTTTTTAATGTGTAACTTATAAATAATATCAAATGCATAACAATCATAAAAATATAAGAGATTTATAAAAAAGAATCCAATCAAATCCTTCAACAATCTAAAAATTAAATATCTTAATTATTTATGTTTTTGAATGTGTAACTTATAAATAATATCAAATACATAACAATCATAAAAACATAGGAGATTTATAAAAATATAATCCCATCAAATCTTTTGATAATCTAAAAATTAAATATTTGTAAATCTAAAATTAACTTTAAAATCTAAGTCCCTATGTCATATCCTTCACGGACAATTTATAGATTTTGTAATACTCTATTTAGTTTTACAAAACTTACAACCATTCTTTTTAAGTGAGCTGAACTCTACTTCTAGGATAATCAAATTCGTAAACATATTTTAAAGGCTTTTCAAAATTTTACCTATCCAAAATGTTTCTCTTCATAGATATTTTAAACTTGAAACCCATAATTTCAAACTTTACGATATTGAGCTCTTAAGTCAACCGAGGATGGGTTTACTTCCTCAGATTTAATTTTCCACTCATATATAAAGAACGTATGCCCCATAATGAAGTCATAAAATCATGGTTGACACCATAATGGAGAATTTATGAAGAGAGCACTTAAAATCAATAAGCATGTTCTATATAAACATTAATGAAGCTTAAAATCAATATGTTCTATATACTTATTAAGGAATTTTTCATTAAGAAGTTAAGCATCTTCCTTTGCATTATAGACACCACGGACGTGAACTTCTATCACTTTAGACTTGCTAGAACAATAAGAATACTTATTATCTTAATCATTCAAACTCTCCACCTTAAAAATAGAAGTGTCGTTGGATATTACTCTTGTTTTGTGGATTTACATAAGGTTTATGATTTGGTTCTCCTCGTTTATTGATTATGATTTTATTAAGGGTTATGAAGTAATTAAGGGAAAACAATAAAAGCATTATTATGGTGAAGTTAAATAAATATATATTTTTTTCATTAGTTTATTTTTATTTTAGTTATTTTATTCATATGTTACATTTAGTTATCATGATTAATAAATATTATTGGTTAGTGTAAGTTAATAAATATATGAAGAACCTTGAGCACTGTGTAATTTTATTTTATCTAAATATGGAGTAGTCAAAATTGGGTACTATGTTAAATAAACACTAGATTGATCCTTTCTAAAATTATATAAAGATATTGTTGAAGAAATAAAGGATAAGAAATCTATTTTAAATTACTTATTTTGCTTTGATTTCTTGTATGTGCATCTATTTCTCTATTGGTGAGTAGTGTATCTCATGATTTGGTATCGAAGCCTTCGATCAAGGCTTCATTTGTGCCCAAATTATGGTTTCTTATTTTCCCCACCCATCCACACAATCAAAATTTGTTTCTATTCAGTTGCTAGGATTTTTTTAGGCTTGTTCGTCTACTCCAAACACTTTTTTTTTGGTTCCTATTCCTTTGGCTCCCATGCCTACCTAGGACCATCTTGCCCTATCACTTTGAGTTCTTTTTTTAGTTGTTCACCTCCACCTAGTGTTATTCAACACTCTCTACAAGAACAAACACTCCTTGACTAAGACTTCCTGGCACTTGTTTGAAATATTCCTACAACTTTTGTGCATCTCTCTCCCTAAGTATGGTGGCCTCATAAATTAGACAAGTGGCCCCATTTTCCTATTCCTACTCCTTGCCTCAATACCCCTCACCCTACTCCCACTCCTCCACATGCCTTCTCCTTCTTATGGTTTTTCCCCTTCCTTCTATTTTGGCAAGTTGTGTCACTATCATAAGACCCAATCTCATTCTTTTACAAAATGTTAAGAGATTCAATAGAAAACCACCACCAAGGACTTGTATGTTGAACAACTATATACACCCCCGTCCAACCAAGCCTTGTCCCTTGATCCCATCCTGACTATGATGTGATTTCTCTTTCAAACCTTGCCTCTCTAGACCCAACATTGATCTTGATAACTTGTGAGTACACTCACCACACTCACGAACTTTCAATTACCCATAAATATCAAATTAAGGATTAGATTGTTACTTTGGTTCTTGATAATGGAAATCAAAAGAATCTCATTTCCCACTGCTTGGTCACCTCAATATAGGTTCTGACCACCACCCATCCCTCCCATTATCACCTTAGTTGGGTTTAAAAAAAAGGACCCCGCTTGTTGGTAGATGAGCATTGTGTCATTACCTTTTCTATTGGCTCTTTCATGACACAATTGAATGTGACATGACACCCCTCAATTATTCTGAATTAATTTTGGGGATAATCTAACAACATTAGAATAATGTCATATATGAGACTTGTCACAATACTTATGAACTACATAAATATGGAAAAACCTATGATTTCAATTCTTCTATAATACATCCTCCTACACTCCTTTTCAACAATGTTTCATTATGCCTAGTTAGCTTAAGAAAATACCTCTCCCTTTGTGTGGTCCATCTTATTAAACTCAATAATACTTCCCATCCCCCTCCACCCAACATGCAACTATTACTCGATGAGTTTTCTAATGTCTTTCATATTCCCAAGAGGATTCCTCCCATTCATTATATACAACATCCCATTGACTTACCTCCTAGGGAATCCCTTCCAAACACCCCCCGCATATTGCTTATCTCCCCTTGAAGTAGCGGAAGTTGAATTCCATATTCAATCCCTCCTTGAGTCCAACCATATCCAATCTACTTGCTCACCTTGTGGCTCACCTACCTTCATTATTCCTACAAAAGAAGTGCAAGGGTGGCACCAAAATATTGTTCTCTTGATAAGATCACTATAAAAAATCATTATCCACTGCCATGGTTGATGATTTGTTGAACCACCTTAAGGGTGACAAATACTTTGCCTAGATGGACTTGACGACATGCTCTCATCAAGTTCAAATGAGTCCCAGTGAAACTTGGAAATTTTCCTTCAAGACTAAGTTCGACTTGAATGAATGGTTGGTGATGCCATTTGGCCTAAACAATGCTCTTGTTACATTCATGCAACACATTAATGATATTTTATATCCTCATCTTAGATGTTTCCTTGTGGTTTATCTCAATGACATTCTCATGTTTAGCTAAACATTGAAGGAGCACTTACAACATGTGCACTTGGTTTTGTAGCTACTTTAAACCCACAAATTGCAAGTTAAGCATAAGAAGTCTTATTTTGGTTAGACCTCCATTATTATCTAGGATTTCTTATTAATCATATAAGGATATGTGCCAATCTCTCTAGATTCCAAGCACCACTAGACTTTCCAATCCCCTCTATTGCTTATACCTTGAAGAGTTTTCATGGGGGAGTGAATTTTTATTGTCTCTTTATTCCTCATTTCTTCCACATTTCCATGTCTCTCTATTAGCTCTCCAATCAACCTATGTTTTCCTAGACAAAGGAAATGGATGAAGGTTTTCATAAATTAAAACAACATTGTGTTCTTATTTGGTTCTACACCTTCCATATGTGTAGTATCCCTATGAGATAGAGACTATTGCCTCATGATATATTATTAGGGCCATACTAAAATTGGGAGGTCACTCAATGGACTATCAGTCTAAGACTTTGAAAAATTCCAAGGTGAAGTACAAAACCTATGACAAAGAATTGCATGCTCTTGTGTAGGCCTTCAAGCAATGGTTTCATTGCTTTCTAGGTAAGTACACCCTTTTTCATACTGATCATGGTCACTTAATATTTTTGAATTCTTGGTCTACAATTTAGGCAGAAATCCATTTTAAATGGACCTCCTACCTACAACAGTTTCATTTGGTCATTAAATATAAGAAGGGGAGTTCATATTAGGTGGCAGACATGTTGAGTCACCTTACAACTCAAGTACTCAACCCTTTTTATGTTTGTTGTGTTTTCAATGGAGCCTATAAATAATTGTATGCTACTAACCCTTTTTTTGGGCCAATCTTGTATGAATTGCATCATCTGACCAAGATTAATCATGCACCCTTCTTATATTATTTTGTTCGAGATGGTTGGATATATAAGTTAAATCAATTATGTGTCCCAAACACTCTAGAATGCTTAATTCTTAATCAAGAGGCTCATTCATATTCATATGATAGTCATGATTTAGGTACACTTAATACATTACATCATCTGTAAAGAAATTTCTTATGGCCCTCTATGCATTTTAAAATATAAGATTTTATTAGTTTCTACCCTTTTTGTATCCAATCTAAGCTAGCTAATCACAAAAAACGCTTGTACTAGACACTGCTTATCCCATCTTGGTCTTACCAATTGCTATCTATGGAATTTCTTAGTGTCCTTCCAGTGACCTTCAAGAAGCATAATTTCATATTGATGGTGGTGTACCAATTCTCCAAAATGGTAATCTTTATATCTTGCACCAAAACCACTTCAATATAGTAATGTGATTGAGTTGTTTTTCTCCCACATCTAGTCTCCTTTAAGCCTCCCCTAAACATTGTGTCTGATAGAGATTCCTTCTTCCTCAACACCTTCTAGAAGAGTATTTGGTAGTTATTGGGTTTCCATATTCATTTTTATATTTCCTTTCATTTGAAAATAGATGGACAATGGTAGCCTTGTGCATGCTCATTGTATTTACTACGCTAGGAATAAATATTAGGATTCTTATTTACATGTTCTCCAACATAGTTACAATCAAGTTTTTGATTCCTCTATTGTCCATTCACCCTTCAAGGTGTGTTATGGTTACCAACTACTTGCCCCTTATGAACTAGCCATCACTCTTCCTCCGATTGTCTCACCTCACCAACACCATGAGTAGCATTAAGCATCCTCCTTTGTTTAGAAGTTACCTATGATTCATTCTCATGTCATTGATGCCCTCCATACCTCTTAGGTTAGTCATAAATCCATCTAAGATCATTATTAGGTGTTGTTTTGGTTTTAAGTTGGTCACCAAGTGTGGTTGTATATGGAAAAACAACATTTTAATGCCCAACTCCTTCACAAACTCAAGCCTAATTTCTATGCCCCCTATATCATTCTTTAATAGGTTAATGACAATTCCTATCACTTGGATTTTCCTTCTTATATAGGTATCCATAATTTTGTTGATGTCAACCATATCAAGCTATCTGAGATACTTATTCTGAAAGATGAAGTTCACTTCTTCCATCACATTGATAATATTCCATATTTTCAATATCCATAGAGGAAGATACTCGACTGAATATGCACACCCACTCCACTTTTCATAGAATACATACTTCTTATCTAGTTGTGTTCCATGGTCAGTATCCCACTCAGGATAAATGGTTATCCCAAAGTGTTTTCCAAAACAACTTCCTTCATCTTATTAAGAAAGAGAGAACACTTTATGCTAAAACGAGGAACCAATATGCCACATCTAGAAATCATGATTCATGCATATTGCTAGTTAGTGTAAGCCAATAAATGCACAAAGAACCTCTAGTGCTATGTATATTTTGTTTATATGAACGTTGGGTAGTTAAAGTTGAATATTTCAAATAAACACCAAATTGATCCTTTGCAAAACTCTGTAAAGATATTGCTGGAGAAATAAAGGATAAAAAAACTATTTTAGACCACTTCTTTTGTTGTGTTTTCATGTGTGCATATGTATCTTTGTTGGTTCACTATGTGTCTCATCACTCATTAGTCCATATATTTTATGAAGTGATTAAGGGACATATCCACACCAAAATTGGTAGCACTAAGGATAGATTAAATAAGGTTCCTTTATCACCCATACTATTTGGTTTATATATTCACCACTTAGAAAATCTCATCTCAAAGAATTTATGAAGAATAAGTGGTTACAGATTAAGTGGAATCATCATCTCTATATTTTGATTATTGATGTATTTCTCATACAATTGTAGGTTTTCAAAACCCATATCTTTTTGCGACAAATATGGGTTACAAGTTAATCTTGAAAAGATAAATTATGGCATATTGGTTATGTTTAAATTTTGTCTTAAGAAATTAACTAGATTAGTGTTCTTTTACGTTTAAACAATTAGCACAATAACTACATATAAAGGATCACTAAAAGAATAACATCCACAACATACACAAGATTTACCCTAGGAAAACCCTCTAGGGGAAAAACCCAACAAACTTCCTCAATATAGATTAGGGGAAAAACCCAACAAACTTCCTCAATATAGATTCACCAACCAAGAAAAATGCTTCTCTCCAAGAGAGAACTAACAAAGAAGAAGATCCTCCTCAAAACCTTGACTAGGGAAGAGTAGTGCACCACATAACTAAGATATACCCAAGAGATAAACCAATAACCTCCACAACGTCACCTCCTAGCTACAATAGCTTCTCCCACTAAGACTTGCGCACTTCTCTTCTTTAGCCACAGAACTTGTGTTGTGAGTGAGTTCAAATGAGGCACTAGCCTCCCTTATAAATAGTAGTTTGGATAGCCTAAAATTAGGTCTGGTCAGACCTGTCATTTTATCCTTTTATTTTTCATTTTACTTGTCAAGGCACAATAGGGTCGACTTTTACAAAGGCACAATAGGGTCGTCTTAAAAAATATAATATAATAATATTCTTTAGGGTTTTGTATTGGTCAAATACAATAAGAATATCTTTCTAAGATACTCAAACTCCAACACTCCCTCTTAGCTAGGAAGGTATTCTAATTGTCATGATCATCATCACTGCTTATGTACATTTGGTCATTGTCTTGTTGTCAATCATAGATCTATATGTCATAGGAATGTATGCACTTTAATTGGAGTAGCGTACTAGCCTTCGTTGGAGTAACATACCAACATGTGTTGGAGTATTATACCAGCCTGCATTAGAGTAGCATACCAACCTGTGTTGAGATAGCATAATAGCCTGCGTTGGAGTACCAACCTGCGCTGGGGTAGCATACCAGCTTGCGTTGGAGTACCAACCTACGTTGGGGTAGCATACCAACCTGTGTTGGAGTACCAACTTGCGTTGGGGTAGAATAACAACCTGCGTTAGAGTACCAACCTGCATTGGGGTAGCTATCACTACCGGGGATATCATCACTTTCATCTACTAAGGAACACATCACTCCCTCTCACAAAGGAAAATCCTTATGGACCACACCAAGCTTGTATCTGAAGTGTTTGAACTTCTCTCTCAATAGAGGCTTAGTGAACACATTGGCTACTTGCTCGTTGGTAGGAATACATTGAATCTTCACTGCTCCCTTATGTACCATCTCTTGGATATAGTGGTACTTGATATCAACATGATTGGACCTGTCATGACACACTAGGTCCTTTGACAACTTTATGCAACTCTAGTTGTCATACAGATCTCCTCCAACTTGAAACCAAACAATCTTGCAATCAACTTCCAAAGCCACACTGCTTCATCACAAGTTGAACATGCTGCCACACACTTTTCCTCTATAGAACTAAGTGCCACACAAGTCTTCTTCCTACTGAACCACAAGATCATAGTTGATCCTAAACTGAAGCAACATCCAGATGTACTTTTTCGGTCTGTGAGATTGCCTCCCAATCTAAATCTGTTCAGCCCTGTAATCTTATCTCACGATCCGAGATATATCTGAGTCCATAATCAATTGTACCCTTTAGGTACCTCATCACATGTTTTTCCACAATTAGGTGAACATGTTTAGGATCATCCATGTATTGAGTCAAGGTGTTCACCGAAAATTATATATCTATCTTCTTGTTTATCAAGTACAAATTTTCGCATTAAATTATACCAACCTAGTACACTTGCTCAACTGCAACTCAATATGCACAAACATGTGTTGGCTCTATGTGCTTTCTTCAAAGCACTATCTGTCTTACTTCCTGAGAGTATGTCCTCTAGTCTCTCTACAATGGTTCCTTCTAGGACTAGGACTCTTCACCTGCAACTGCTCTTTCTGAAGATGAGAATGACTACTCCATTCTCACTGTAGATGCTGAACTCTGAGATTATCTCCTCTACTCTATCATGGCAATAACTTCATCTGAAAATCAGAGTGGCTCAATAACTGACACTGAAGGTAGTTTTTCCTCTTTCTTTGGAGGTAACTCAATATTCTACTATAGTCATGTCTCCATGGCCTGACTCATGTACTGGACCATTTGGCACTGGAGTTAACTCAATCTAAAATACAAGGGAGGTCATACTTTCTCCCTCTGAATATTATACTGCATCAACCTCATGGTTGTTTTATAGTTGATCTAACTAGTTGTATTCATGAGCACCATAACTATTTCTTTGATTTTGGTATTATCCGTCCTGGAGGTGTACTTCTCCCTGCACGAGAAAACTAGATCCCTCTAAGCCTTGACATCCTCTGAGTCTACAATATCCTCAAAGTCTCTGCAAGATGTACTTATTTTTGGTTACGAAGTCATAATATGAACAATTGAGTCAGACTTCAAATGAATTCTGCTTCCTGTCAAGGTGGCCTCATTGTCCACTGACCAGGTCTTCTCATTGGGAAACAGTAGGACACTGTGAGCCATACATGATGATGAAACATGCATTGTCGAAATACTTGCTTGATCTGTATGATGTCTGGATGACTAATGATACTTCTTCACCACTTGTACTTGGCCCTTGTGATACAAGAATTTACACAAAAATTCTCCATCTCTTTTACTACTTGAATTCTAATGAGGGAAGAAAAGAAATATTTCTATCAACATCACTTGGTATAGATCACGTGCTTCGAAAGAACTAAGTCCTATATCATATAAGATATGGTTCATCTGAATCATCTTCTTTTGTTCTTTTCTGATCATGTTCATTTTCTTCTGCGATATGAGCATGATGTCTTTTAAACTTCTTGTTTCTATTCTTGTCTTTAGCTTGGGGGGAATTTCTTGCAATATGTCCCATCTTCTAACAAATGAAGCATCTGAATCTTGATACATTTTTATTATAATCTTGTTCTTTATGAGGCTTTTGAAACTTCTTCTGAGAGTGAACTTCTTTATTGCTCTTTCCTTTTCTTGGGTGAGTTGTTAGTGCTTGATCTTCATTGATTTCTATCTTTTCTTTTCTTTCCTCTAATCTGGCTTCTTCTTGAGTATAGTCTTCCCACAATTTGTTGAACGCTTCTTCTTGAGTATAGTCTTCCCACAATTTGTTGAACTTAGTTAACTTAATTGTAGAGTAGATTCCTTGGATGAAGGATTCCCAAGAGTTTGGGAGACCATTCAATGTGGTCATCGTTAGCTCAACTTCTTCAACTGAGTCTCCAATAGATTCAAGTTGTTCTTTGATCTAGGACACCCTTGTGAAGTAAGATTGTATGGTTTCTAAATTTTGTATCTTCACATTCTTGAGTTGTTTCCTTGAGGTCATTTTCTGATTGGTTCTCTTGCCTTCAAACAGACGGGATAAGGCATCCATCATTTACTTTGTGGTTTTTAATGTTGAAACATGAGGAATTAAGTGGTCCTTGATGGAGTCAGCAATGATCCTCTCAAGGTGGCCTCATCTCCCTCTAGC
>CBVK0103850263.1:0-17676 GCA_900067695.1 Picea abies
CTAGCGGAGGTACCCCACCATCTCTAGGTCCCTCAGGTCCCAAAGGAAACCGTCCAGTCATCGCAACTCCGGTTACAGCTGCTCTGTGGATCAAGGTCCGCGACTCCACCGACATCCCAATACACTACTCTAGGATCCCCTCATCCTAGATCCACACCCACATCTTCTCGGGCACTCCCTATAGAACCGCCTCTAGTCAGTGGTGAAAATCATCAAACTCTCCCCCGGCCTCAGCTGGAGGAGCATGTGATGGCCCTACCTTGGGGTCATCATAACAACATCTTCAGGCCACTCTATCATCATCACCGAGCCTCACCCCAACATCCTCTCAACGTCGCCTCTCCCCTACTCGCAAATCTCCCCGCGGTGGTCTCACAGACCCCTGGCAGGCTGGCACTCTGATCAACTCGACCTCTCATCCACACAGACCCACATATACACAAACAAACACATGATAGTATTAGCATCCATACAAATATCAACCATATGCTATACTATCTAAAAAAACAATCAGCAAAACCAACAACCAACACATTGTACCTTGACGATTAAATACCTCTCCCGGAGGCAATATCATCTCAGGGTCATCACAGAAATCTATCCCACTATATGGAAATTGCAATATGATCTATGGCATCTAATGCCACACCTCTGCAGCCTCGACCATGAAGTAGTGGCCACCCTCCCCACCCCCATGACGAACCAAAATCGTCGACCATCACCGCAGTTGGAGCTCTCGTGCTCCCAGTGGGTCTAACAAAACTCTCAGGCACAACATCGGCACCCTCTCTAAAAACCAAGCCACCAGGATAGATCCAAAGGAAAAATCCCCTAAGTCATCCACTCAACACCTGGTGAGTTTTCCCACCATCTTGGCATGCAGCATCGGGCCCCAGGAGAAATTCTCACCCCTAGTGCCCGCTGCATGATCCTCAGTTGGCCACCACTGATATGTTGAGTTGTGAGCAACCCATACACTTTCACAACCATTGCTGCCATGAAACAATGTACTAGGGCATCCATCAACCCAATCCTCACCACTGACCCAGACATAAAATCCTCTCTCGAACAATATGTCCGGGCAAGGGTAGCCAACTGCCCCTCTCCAACTACCACCGACTCGGCTGGCAGCAAGGTTCCCCAAAAAGGGAGCCCAGTCAGAAAATAAACATCCTCCTCAGTAGAGAATGCCAAGTGCTCCCCATGCACAATAAAACATTGTAACTCCAGACTCCACATTGAGATCAAGAATTGTAGCAGATACTCCTATGCCCTCAATATTGGGCACTCAAAAAACTTCAACAACCCACAGGCCGCCAAAGCACCACGAACCGTCGACTCCTCATCCCTTACGGCTAGGGATGATTTTAAGGATGGAAATTTATTTTAAAATGTAGAAACTTTGGTGAATCTTACTAATCCTTCATATGTCAACTATAAATGTTTGGCGATATTTTTGTAAAAATATTCGAATTTCTAATTATTTTATATAGTTTTTATAAAATTTTGGCGATTTTTAAGGTAAAATAATTTTATCCTATAGAATTTGGGAAAATCATTTTTAAAATAGCAAATCTCCTTTTTGGAAAAACCATGGAAAATTAGCCCATGAGCAAAATTTAGCCCTTAAAATCATCCCTGCTCACGGCCTCCCTCAGTCAGGCCCTGTCCCTCTCTCTCCAATGGATCGACATCATCCAAAATGATCACCTGCATCCACATATATAGTAGTCGATCAACCATCATAAAAAAACCAAAATATCCCCCCGCAAAAAAAGGGAGATAAGTTTTCTCAACCTCAGCTTTGCCTCAAAGGCGCAACTATTTTACCCATAGGAAATCACCCATGCGCACCTATTTACCCCACAGGCATGCATGTATGCATGCCTATTAATCCCACAAGCACACATTCGGTGCGTGCCTGTTCAATACACAGTTGCACACTCATGTGCAACTGTCAGCAACACATTCGCGCACATATGCACAGTTGTGTTTCAGACAGGCGTGCACCCCATGCATGTCTGTTTTCCCAAATAGTACCCCCCCAGCGCGGTTGTTCCCATTACATCCGTGCATTCATGTGTGGTTTTCCATTGATTTTCCACACATTTGGGGGTCCAAAACCCTAAAAATCCACCGTACGGTCCTACCCAAAAATTGACACCTAACTACTATACAAGATGATGAGACCACTAACCTGACTCTCTCACCTCCTGGATCGGCTTCTTCGCACTCTTGGAATCTCTGAATCTGCTCTGCAATCTCCTCTCTAACCACTATAGTAGTAAATACAAATGAGGTGGCAATGTGGGCCCCATAGATATATATAGGCCCTTTTTTCCAAACTTCCAGACTCAATTCTAGGAGCTCCGAGCGTCCATTTTTCAATCCATCTTCAGCCACAGGATCAGTACCCTGTCATCTACATCAAGACAGTCCCCAATCCATTTTTCATCCTTATCCCCCAGGGAGCCATTTTTCCATACCCCATTCAGGTACGCATGCTCATGTTCAAAATTATCAAATAAACGATTATATGTTCGATTATCTTCAGATATTGTTCACATCGGGTATTTGGTTGTCATGTTTGCAGGTACTTGGTCATCACACACCAGCGCAACCCCTTCAGGTGTATAATCGACATTGGCATGTAATCATTCCCTCTGAATCTCAATTGCATCTCCAGTCACACCCTCTAAAATTTTCCTTTAGGGTCCCTATATCCGGCTCTGCAGTACTATCACCTCCACTGCATTTTGGGTACTATCACCCAGTAGCACTCTCCCCCACATGAGTTGTCCCATTCATAGCCCCCCTTGGCACTTTGACACTCATGTTTTTTCAACGATGTGAGTCCCTACAGTCTTACATCATGTCATGAATCAACCACATACTCCTTCTCCTCATTTTGCTAGCCTACCCAACAGACTCCCAGGGCACTTCCTCATGGTTTTATTTTGACTGCACCCCCGCAGCATCATTTACCATCCATTTTATCCACCGTCAGTTTTCCCATCTTCAAATTTCCCTCCATACATTTCCCTACTACAAAAACCCGCCTATGGGGCCCCAACCCTCCACTTATTTTTTAACCAACTTGCGCCAAACTCAGGCCAAGCCATCTTACACTAGGGCACCCATTTATGTATCTGCATTATTATCCCCACTAATTTTTTAATTCTTTTTGTAATTGATCTTTTGTTTCCATCATCTTACATTGATTTTTATCGTCACCTTTGGCGACCTTCTTCCTTTTTGGAAAATGCAACCCATGTCGCCCTTGGTTGGGGCATTCCTTATCACCTACTCTTGTTGACATCGTCCATAAACTCTGAGTATCCCACAGGCCACCTACCTCTACTCTCTGATTTTGTTCACTTTGTCCTACCTCTAGCACAATTGATCCCACGTCTCATTGTCCCCCTGACACTCAACCTAGTTGAAGGGTTGCGACCAATTATACTTCGCATATATTCCCAACCAAGGGTAGTATTGAGTCTCCAAGCATGTTGACTTCGTCCACGTACCTCCTCAGTTCCTGACCTCACCTAGTGGATTTCACAAAGCCCTTTGCTTCTTGGAGTCACGTCTCCCTTTTTGTCGACATCAGCATAGTTTCCAGAAGGGCGATAGTATCTTGACTCTCATTACCTTTACAATGAGGAGTCTTAGACGAAACAGGGATAACCATCATTGCTCTTTGTTGTCATTGACACCCATAACATTCAACTTCAATACTTTCTCATGTTACGATGGGTCTTACTTTACGACTATTGTAGTTGTTTTTTTATATTTTCTGAAGACCTATGAACTTTGTTGGGCTATCAATGCCCACAGAATCCATGATACTTCTTACAAGTGTCATTTCCTACTGTTCAGAGTATTGTTCCTCATCAGAATTGTCCTCTGTCTTTATCAAAACCTCCCTCAAGGGAACTGCAGTTGTCTACATGAACACACAGTTTCATTTACTGTACAACACCCTTTTGTGAGTTACATGACACGAGCATGGGGCATTCCCGCCTCATTTGTACACAATTTATTTTCCACACCTTGTGAAAGGTTGGGTCCTACAGGTTCCCTTCTCCCTCCAACAGGTCACTCTTTATACTCTCACTATCGCTCTTTCTTACAACGGTACTCTTAGTAAAAGAAACATTGATGAATTTCGGTTATCTATATGCTCCTAACCTCATCCATCAGGGGCATCTGTTATCACTGAAATTTTGTCCACAAATGGTTACAAGAATCTAGCATTTTCAAACAGCTATGAGTTCACCCATGGACCAAAATTACCAAAAAATCATTTCCAAGAGGTCCAAAACTATACAACCAGTTATAAAATCAAGATGCGCTATGACTATACAAGGCGCGTGCGCACATGCGCCATCAAGAAACACAGGAAAAGTGCACATGTGCACGATGCATGACTATGGATGCTAAAAGCCATGCACACCTAAGAACGACACATTTATGATGTTGGTCAGCCTCCCACCCACTTCTGGTTCAGCTTCCAAGTCAATTTGACCAGAAGTGGGTTAGCTTGGGATTCTTTCACCATTTATTTCAAGTTTTCAAGTTGTAAGAAGAGCTCAATCTTGGGGGTCCAAGAGCCCTCCCTTGGAGGAAGAAGGGACCCAAAGTCCCCTTTCTCTTTGGTGTTTTCTTTTCACTAACAAAATCCTTTCCATTGGTGATATGAGTCTTGTTTGTTTCTTGTTCTTATGTCCTTATGCACAATAGTTTAATTGTTTTTTCCTTTCCTAGTTTAATTCTTAGCTTAGTCTTTTATGTGTATTCTTCTAACCCTTTCATTTACTGTTGTCTTTCTTAGATAACCCAACTAAGCTTATAAGCACCTCTGTTTTTCTCATTTAGGTGACAAAAGAGGCGCAACAAGAATCATAAGCATCCATTGCTAGTTTGTTGACCCATCATATATATGTTTTATGTATGTTTTGGTTAATTGATTGGTTTCTTATCTATTTGATCTACAAACCTATCTGATAATATCTCTTGAAGGCCTTGTACTTTGTGAATATAACTAGACTGTCTTGAAGATCCAGTCTAGTGATTTAGATATTCATCTTGATCCAATCCTACACCCATTATTGATAAAATAATTATAAAAAATAGTTAAGTTACCAGGCATCTCTGAGATACAGCCTAGGAGAGTTTCCTGGAGTGATAACAAATTGGTGTCGTTGTCAGGGAACAGAGATTGAAGCTCAACTTCCTTGGGAGATGAAATAGATCCAACTTTGATGATAGACAAAGTTTGGACACATTTCCAGTTGTAATCATCTATTTGGTGACTCCATTGGAACAAAGTGGCTCTGAGAAGGGCTCATACCAGAGAAAACCAAGAAAGGCCACAAGCAACACCAGTTTCTGACCCTGAGAAGATCATCAGAAGTGGAAAATCATTGCAAAGACAAACTTCCATATCTACAAGAGAATCTAGACCAGGTATTTCAAGAAACACTTCTTCATTTGTATCTAGAGAACCTCTTGTCGAATCCACTTCTGCTGAAACTTCTAGTTCTCAGAAAATTGTAATTTTTTTAGAGCTTGAAGGGTGATGAGCCTTCAATTTCTTCTGATGTTATAGATCCTATTTATGAGCATATTACTATATCCAACTTAGGAGAAGAAGTTGTATAATCTATCCAAGAAGAGAATTCTTCCTCTTCCTTGAATTCTTCACAAACTGAACCTGTAGAAAGTTATTTCCATACTCATACTAATTTGCCTGTTCTTGAAGATATTTTACAATATCTTTCCTCTAAGGGTGAAGAAAACTTGGCCTTACTGCTCGGCCATTTTTACAGATCTTATTATTTCCCACTTTATTCGGGAACCACATTCTAGGGTAGTCATTCTACCAGTGCTTCCATTTCATTCCTTAGTGAAGTAAGACCACCATTTTCCATAGTCCCACCTGTCCCATCTCAACCGTCATCTACAGAAACTTCTTCCTTTTCAACAACCCCCAAGATTGCCATGGCTTCTCCTTTGACAAAAATGGAACAGATCTTAACCAATAGATATGCTCCTCTTGTTTTTCCCAGTCCCTTATCATCCATGCCAACAGGAGATTATCATAAATATGTGCCCAAGTTTACTAGATCTGGAGATTATACTGTTGAAGAACACATAGAGGCTTTCTATGCCTATGTTGAGAACATTAACATTTCAGATGAAGATTTTTGAACTAGAATTTTTATGCAGAGCTTAGATGGTCAAGCTAGGACGTGGTTCAAGGAACTGCCAGCTAATTCAATGAAAGGTATTGAGCAATTAAATGAAGTGTTTTTGAAACATTGGGGAGAAAGAAGAGACCTCTTGTATTATAGTACTGAATTTGGAAATCTAAGAAGGGAAAATGGTGAATCTGTCTCAGACTTCACCAAAAGATTCAATAAGATGTTTGGCAAGATCCCTGCAGAGATCAAGCCGACTGACGCATCGACAAAGATTACTTACTCTTCTGCCTTGGATCCAAAAAAATTCTTAATCCTTAGAGAAAGAAGGTCAGCCACACTCTCTTTAATGCAAGATGCTTCTCTTGAGGTTGAATCTAACATTATGACATCCAAGAAACTTAAAGGAAAATTTGAGAGAAAGAAGTCATATGTTGATCCTCCTTCTTCTTCAAATACCAAAATGGAAAATATGGCCAAGATGTTGGACAGCTTGACCTCGGAGATGTCAAACCTGAAAATTTAGAGTCAACAACTAGCAAGAAGTAAAGAGCCTAATGCCTATGCTCCTAGGAATCCCAATGCATTCCCCTATAGAAGGAAAAACCAGCAATTCCAAATCCTTCATAGAGATAAGAATGCAACTAAAGACCAAAGGATGAGGCCCCCTTTCCAAAATGTTGTCCTAGAAGAAGAGCAAGAGCTATCTCATGGCGAAATTGAAGAAGAAGATGACATCAATTGTTTCGAGGACGATGCTAATTCCTCTTTATTAACACAAATAGATTATGAAGAGACCCTCATGAATGAGAAGATTAATGAGACAAGCATTGAAGAATATTTTTATCACAAATATGATCATCCAGGTTATAATTTAAGATCTAAGACTACTGCTTCAAAGCCATTGCTTGCTGCCCCTGGAAAAAATAAATATGTTGTTGCAGCAAAGCAGATCCCCACTCCTACAAAATAGAAATAGAAGCCATTGCAGCCCCAAGCTAAGGAATAGGTGTCCCTCAAAGATCCCTCTAATGAGGTAAGACCTTTTGAAAAAATATCATATTCATTTAATTTCGAATCAGAAATTTAGAAGGTAAAAATACCTATGCCATTGACTGAACTTATGAAGAATGACATAATCAAGTCTGCTATCCTCAAGTCCCTTCAACTAAAGACTCCCATAGCCGTTGATTATGTAAACCTTCAGGATGATAAGCCCATAGTGACTATAAGACCTATGGTTTAGGACCGAGAGGATTCTTTTCCACCCTTCTACATATCCCTGAATGTCCATGACAAGATCCTTCACAACTACTTGCTTGACTCTGGAGCATCACACAATCTTATTCCTAAAGCAGTGATGGATGAGCTTGGGCTTGACGTCACAAAAACTTACCATGATATCTTATCTTTTGAATCTAGGAAAGTCAAATGCCTCGGCTTCATAAAATACCTTGTCATAAACCTTGCCCAGCTTCCAATGAGAAGCACGGTAATGGATGTTGTAGTGGCTGATATCCCACCCAAGTTAGGCCTCCTCTTGTCACGTTCATGGAGAAAAAGGCTAGGTGGTACCCTACAAATGGATATTTCGTATGCCACAGTATCGGTGTTTGGAGGAGAGGTAAAGAGACTTTACAAAGAGAATCATCTTGCTTACATCATTGGTGATGAGAAAAGTTCTGTAAATCATCCCGTTTATGCATTGGACAAAGACTTTGGGGCATGCATTCTGCAAATAGATGATTCTTAGACAGCTCCTTTGCATCTCACAAAGCCTACTTATCAGCAAACTATGGGAGAGATTACTCCCATCTGGAGCATGTTCTTTGATGGTGCCAGTACCAAAGACTTAATAGGTGTAGGTGTAGTTTTGATTTCTCCTTCAAATGAGGCTATTCATTTGTCTTTTAAACTTGATTTCAAGACTACTAAAAATATAGTAGAGTATGAGGATTTGTTGTTGGGCTTAAATTCTGCCAAGGAGATCAGAATCAAAGATCTAAAGGTGTTTGGAGATGTAGATCTCATTATACAACAAGTGAACAGTACTTTCCAAGCAAAACATGTTAGGTTGAAAGCTTATAGGGATGAGGTATGGAAACTTAGGGACTCTTTTTCCATTTTTGATATTTCTTATATACCCAGAGCTATGAATCACCTATCTGATTCCCTTGTTGTCTCGGCCAGTATGTTCATTCCTCCCATGCCTCCTAGATTGAATTATGAAATCCAAGTCAAATATAGACCATCTCTACCCAATAATATCAAATATTGGAAAGTTTTTGAAGATGATGATGAGCTTAGTATATTTCTCCAGGTTGTAGATGAATTTTCTGATATGCATATTGACCAGGAAAATCAAAATGTAGGGGAATCCAAAAATCCTAAGTTGAAGAGAAAAATGGGTCAACATGATATTGTTCAGCTGCCAAACAATTATATACCTAGGGATTTGGTGCCTCTTGAGAATCTTTTTGACCAAAACAATGTCCCTTACAAACCTGATAATAAGGAGAAGGATCTTTTTCTCCATGAGCACAATATAGGAAGCCATAGTCATTCTAAATTCATAAATCTATCCACTGAATTAACTGCTGATCAGAGGTCAAAATATTGCAGCATTATGAAGGAATTTGCTGATGTTTTCTCCTAGAAATACAGTGATCTGAAAACCTATAATCCTGATTTCATTCAACATAAGATTCCCCTAGAGAAAGACACCATCCCATTCAGACAAAAGATGAGACCTATCAGTCCTCTCTTATTTCCTATAATTGAAAAAGAAATCAAAAAGCTCCTCAATGCCAAAATCGTAATTCCATTGAGATAGTCTAAATGGATTGCAAACCTAGTAATAGTGAGAATGAAAAATGGTGAGATCAGGTTATGCGTTGATTTTAGAAACCTAAATAAATGTTCCAAGAAAGACAAATATCCCCTACCCAAGATGGAACACTTGCTGCAAAGAATTTTAGGATCTAGTGTCATGTCTTTCCTAGATGGCTTCTCTAGATATAACCAGGTCTCTGTACACCCTGATGACCAAGAAAAAACTGCATTTACTACTCCTTGGGGTACCTTCATGTACGCCAAGATGCCATTCAGACTAATGAATGTTGGGGCCACTTTTCAGAGGGCCATGGACATAGCATTTGTGGGAGAGAAGGACAAGTTTGTCCTCATCTATCACGATGATATCACAATTTATTCCAGCAGTCATGAAGAGCATCTGAAGCATCTGAAAATAGTATTTTTGAAATGTAGACAGTTTGGAATTTTGATGAACCCAAAAAAGTCTCAATTTTCTCTCAAGAAGGGTAAGCTCCTAGGCCACATTGTTTCAGCAGAGGGAGTGAAAATTGACCCAGCTCGGGTGGAAGCGATTCAGAAGTTGTCCATACCAAGGTCAAAGAAGGATATCCAATCCCTACTTCGTAAGATCAATTTTGTTAGAAGGTTTATTCCTAATTTCGCTAAATTAGTGAAACATATAACCTCCATGATAAAAAAAAAGGTATCTAAGATAAAATGGAAAGACAATGCAAGAAGTTCATTTCAGGATATAAAACAGGTTATCATGGAATCTCCTACTCTAATCAGTTTGGATTACACCAAGAATTTATATATTTTCTCTTTTGCTTCCTATGACACAGTGGTAGCAGTCTTGTTACAAAAAGATGATGAAGGTCTTGATCACCTAGTGGATTTCTTCAAAAAATCACTCAGGGATGTTGAACTAAGGTATGATCCTATAGAAAAACAAGCCTATGCTCTCATTAAGTCATTAAAACCTTTCATAATTTATATCCTCCATGCAAAGGTTGTTGCCTATGTTCCTTCAGCCTCTGTGAAGGATGTCTTGACCCAGCCTAATATTGATGGAAAGAGAGCTAAATGGATCACAAAGTTGATTGAGTTTGACATAAAAGTGAAGCCCACCAAGCTGGTAAAAGGCCAAGGCCTTGCCAAGCTCATGAGAATTGTGATCTTTTAGAAATAAATTTCATTAGGGAAAGTTCGGCAAGTTTGCATATAGGGGTAGCAGTAGAAGAGCAACATGACAGCCAGCAGGTGGCCGAGAATTTGTCTTCATGTGAGTGGTATTCAGGTATTGTCCATTTTTTACAGAAGTTGGAGGTTTCTCCTGAACTTAGCATGACTCAAGCTCGAGACCTTAAGCTCAAAGAAATTAAGTTATGCATTAATGATAATCTTTTGTATTGGAAATATCCTTCTGGTTTACTACTGAGATCTTTAGACAAAGATGAGTCAGTTGAATTCATGCATCAGTTTCATTCGAGTATTTGTGGAGGCCATCATTACTGGAAGACCACAACTCATAAAATCCTAAGGGTTGGGTATTCTTGGCCTTTTCTTTTTTCATATGTGTGCACCTTTGTGAAATCTTGTGATAAGTGCCAAAGATTCACAGTGGAGCAGCAACTAAAATCTCTACCCCTAAGACCTATTATAGTGAATGGTCCTTTTCAATAGTGGGGCTTAGATTTCATAGGCGAGATTAATCCTTCATTTAGTGGTTAGCATAAGTGGATCATGGTAGCCACTGACTATTTTACCAAGTGGATAGAGGCAATCCCCACTATAAATGCCACTCATCGGGTCGTCGTGAAGTTTTTCTATGAAAACATTCTGATCATATTTGGTTGCCCAAAAAGGCTGGTGATAGATAATGCAGTAAACTTCAAATTTGATGCATTGGTTGACATGTGTAATTCAATGGGCATTCAATTGGTACACTCTACTTCCTACTACCCTCAAGGAAATGGCCTTGATGAGTCATCCAATAAGAGTCTAGTCAGAATCATCAGAAAGTTGTTGGAGGAGAATCAAAGGAGCTGGGATTCTAAACTAAATTTTTCTCTTTGGGCTGATAGAGTGACTATCAAGAAATCTATAGGAACTTCTCCTTTCAAATTGGTTTATGGAATAGATGCCATTTTCCCCATTCATCTAGTTCTATCAGTGGCTAAGTTCTTTCAGGAAGAAAAAACTAAATCAAATGATATGGTGAGAAGAATGCTTGACTTGGTAGAATTGCAGCAAGTCAGAGATCAACTAGTGGATAAATCAGAATCTCATCAAAAGAGGATCAAGGATACTTTTGATAGAAAAGAAAAGGTGGACAACTTTCAGGTTGGTGACTGGGTTCTTAAATGGGA
The DNA here is from genome assembly GCA_900067695.1 of Picea abies. Classification (NCBI taxonomy): domain Eukaryota; kingdom Viridiplantae; phylum Streptophyta; class Pinopsida; order Pinales; family Pinaceae; genus Picea; species Picea abies. The sequence goes on from CBVK0103850263.1 coordinate 11,387, forward strand.
TGCTCTCGGACAAGATAAAGGCAAGCACGACAAGTTTGACTCTTTGTGGACCGATCCTTTCATGATAACTCAAGTACAACACAACAACACCTTCATTCTGCAAATTCTGGAAGGTGAAGAAATGATTGGTGGCCCAATAAATGGGCATTTTCTGAAACTTTATTTCATCTAAGGTTCCAAAGCCTTGCCATTGTAAATTTTATTTTTAGTTTTTGTTTTTGCAAAATAACTCCATGCCTAATGGAAACACTAGTAGATAGGTTTGAAATTTTTGTCTTACAAGAAAGGCATTGGTTCTTTGGTTCTTGAAACCTCATAGGGAGGATTCACCCCCAATAGGAGCCAGTGTTATCTCCTCAAACAAATCAATTGAGTTATTTCACTTTAGGTGATAGGATGTCTTTTTTTAAAATACATTTTTTTATTTTTTAAAGCTTATTTATGAGATCTTTATGCATGTAATAATGTTAGATAAACATGTTTTTTAGTTTTTATTTGATTTAATTCAAATCTCAGGTTTCGGTGGCTTAGGCGCTTCTTCAAAAAGTGCTTCTTAGCTACCAAAAGCCTTATCTTTCGACATCTTAGACAAAGAAATTCAATGTTATTTTAGCCACTGAAATTGTAGGATCGGGGGAGGAGTCAGCACGTCCTTTCACACGTTTAAACCCTCGAGTTTGAATTTTTATAATTGCAATTAGCTTCCGAAAAGATAGGAGAAGAAACCGTTTAGGACCGCAAGATGATCTATGCATGATGTAGAGAATCTTTTCGGATCGTTGTTTCATCAAACTACATGGCTACATACCTTTCATCATTACAGTCATCAACCATGATTGTTTCAAATCACAAGATTCTCTTTTTCATCCCTTATAATTAGTGCCATTATATGATGCTCGCCTCATTTTTCTCGTCCCTGTCACAGCCGAGCCAAATCTCCCTAAGTCTACGCTGTGTAAATTTCCCCCAAAATCTTATTTTCAAATTGCAAGTTTATAGGAGCACTGTGAAATGATGAAGAAAGGAGGATCAACTCTGAGGAAAGAGCTCGACAATATCAATTACTTGGAATCGCACCCAAAGGTATGCCAACTTTTCAGGGACGCAGGTTGCTATAATTTTTGTAAAAAATTACAAATCTCTCACTAGCAAGTGGCAAAAGCCTTTTCCCTGAATTTCTATGGAAGGAAAGTAGTCATCAGTTGAGATGAATTCAAGGTTGATGAAGCCCTCATAGACAAGGTTACAGAGCTTCCCAGGACTGGAGAAAAATGGTTCAAAACAACTGTCACAAAGAATGTTGAATTCAAGTCTTACTTGAAACCAGAACACAAGGATTTGATATGGAAGAAAGACATTCTTGTGTCTTTCCTTGAAGAGAAATGGCAACAGTTACTAAAAGCCATTATGGTCTATATAACTTGCGAAGGCAGATATAATAGGGTGATGATTTACCATTTCAAACTCATGAATCATCTTACTGGTAGAAACCCACTCAATATGCCCTATTTTCTCCATAGAAGCTTATCTAAGATGGTTCATCAGGTCAAGGCCAAGCCCAATAAAGTTGTAGGTAGACTATCACACCATGGTCTAATTAAACTCTTGGTTTGTGAGTTGTTGCATAGAAGAAGAAAAGAGTGGAATTACTTCTTGTTCTGGAATGATTTTCAGACTGATATACAGCCAGAGGGCAAAGAGAGTCCTCATTCCAAGAAGTCTTCTACTCCCAGAAGTGGAAAGAGGAGGAGGAGAGCTATCTCTCCAGTTCTAGTTAATCAACCCTCTCCTTCTTCTAAGCTTAATAGAACTAAGAAGAAACTAAACTTCAGCAGTGAAACAGATAAGGCCAAAGAACCCCCAGTGAACAAGAGCATTCTTAATCTTCCTTACACAGACTCAAAAGATGAAGAAGACCAGAATGAAACAGGGAATGAAGATTCAGTTACCACAGGGAATGAAAATTCATTTTATGTAGATGTATTCACAACAAGGTATGAAGACCTTCCATCACCTACACCTCAAGAAGAACAAGAACCACAAGTTGCATATGCCTCATCTAGAAAAAGAGTGAAGCAAAGTAAATCAAAGGAAATCAAGAAGCTTAAGAAGAAGTTAGCTCAACAAGAAGTGCTAGAAAGGGTAATTAAAACCAGATATGAAACCCTGTCGAGGAATTTTTCAAAAAGAAACTCAGCCTTGGAAAGATTAGCACATGAAAGCATAAAGGAAAAGAAAAAGAAGGAGAAGATTGTAAAATATTACAACAGCTTATGGAGAGTAGCTCAGGGTTTGAAGAAAAAGGTCAGGGATTTAAGGTTGAAAGCTATGTCTTCAAAACACCAGTCTCAAACACATGCTACTCTCGAAACCCTAGTAGAGGTAGTAGTTCAGTGCAATGAACCAGAGGAAACCAACAATCCTATAGTCTTTGAGCAAGATGCGAAGCCTTAAAATATCATCCCTAAGGCATTTTTGGGCTAATACAAAAGGTATTTTGAAATTTTGATAATTTCACTAAAATAGACCTTTTGATGGCTTAGGCGAACATTTCAATTGTTCATTAGCCACCGGAAGTAGAGCTTTTGGTAGCTAATTGGTCTGAATTCTGTCTATTCTAGCTACCAAAAGCATTGATGGGGCAGAAAGTTAATATTTTGCATAGATCCAAGTTTTCCTTGTTCAAAAGCCTCAGGAATGGTTCCAATCGATAGAAAATAATTAATGACATCCTTATCAAGAGTTTGTTTTGATTTTGGAGATGCTCTACAAGGAAGAAAGGTCAAAATTGGTTAGCTATTTTCAGGGATATAAATTTGTTTGATTGTTAGCAGGTGTCATTTTTTACTTCTCTCATATCACATAAAATCCAGCAGCCTCGGAAGGCTCACTACACCTACCAAAGAATATGAAGGACATAAAGATCATCCAAGGATAGGAATTGGCCTATTTTATAGAATCTTTGCCTATTTTCTTGGGCCAATTATTGACTTTCTATTTTAGGCAAAATTCGATCCAGTATTCTAGGATTTTGAAACCATTTGTAAAGGCTATAAGGCCCAAAAAATTTGATGAACAAAAGGTTCGAATTTGAGTTCTAGAATCTACTGTTATTGTGATTAAGACATTTTCTTAAATATATTCAGCCTGCAAGCTTCTTTCATTGTTATTGTTAGACTCTCTTTTCATTTCTATTCTATGCCTATGAGTTGAAATCATTTCTTTGTCTCTATTTAAATGTCCTATGGTGACTATCATATTACCTTTAATTATTAAATAAGAATCATAAGCATACATTTCTAGTTTTTTGACCCATCATATATATGGTTTATGTATGTTCTAGTTAATTGATTGGTTTCTTATCTATTTGATCTACAAACCTATCTGATAATAGCTCTTGAAGGCCTTGTACTGTGTGAATATAACTAGATTGTTTTGAAGATCCAATCTAGTGATTTAGATATTCATCTTGATCCAATCCTACACCCATTATTGAGAAAATAATTATAAAAAATAGTTAAGTTACCAGGCATCTCTGAGATACAACCTAGGAGAGTTTCCTGGAGTGATAACAGACTTGACAAAGACTAGTCATGCCGGTCGGTATCAACTTAGCCTAAGTTGATTCGAGTCGATTCAAATTTAGGAATAGCAATTATGTTTCATCTAGTCAAGTCAACATTCCCTAACAATTGTATAGGGCTCCAATCCAAAATCCTTTCATTATTACCATCACACCCCTGACCATTTTACACATATCCTTTTGAAATAGAGTGTGGACACCTACATCACTCATCGTGTCGACATATATTATATTTCTTGCCAAACCTGGAATATGTAACACACTAGGAAGGGTTCTACTGCTACCATCTTGCAAACTCAGTAAGACTCTTCCCCATCCAGCAATTTTGGTTTTCGAGTCATCCCCCAAGAACACACCTCCCCCTTCATATCTCTCATATTTGCAAAACCATTCTCTATGAAGTGTCATATGAATGGACACTTCTAAGTTGATCAACCAAATATCTTGATTCAACTATGTACTAGTCTACTCTAGATACACATCGCCTTCTTTATCTAGAGTATTGTTTCTCTCAATCAATTGCTTCTCATCGAATCTCATACTAAATTGTATTTCCTTCGACTTACAGTCACTTTTGTAGTGCCCAACTTTACCGAATTTCCAGCATCTTCTTGTCAACTGAACCAGGTATTTAGATCTACCCTTCGAATTAGACTTTTTACCAAAGAATTTGTCTTTATCTTTTTCGATCGATCGATCTCTCACCATCAATTTATATTTAGTCGATCCTTCCATGTTATTTTTATAATAGAGATGCAACCACATCTTCTAGTGCTAATGTAGTTTAATTACTCCCTATAGCCGCAACTAACCTATCCCAGGAGTCTGAAAATGAACATAATTGGATAATACATTTCTCCTCCTTAGTGATTTTAATATCCATGGACCATAAGTAGATTATTAAAATATTGACTATATTCAAATGCTCATTTATCGAGCTCCCATCACTCATCCTCAGAAGATATGGATTATTTTTAAGGAACAAATTATTTACCATGGATTTTGATTAGTACAAGCTTCCCAACTTGTCCCATAATTTATTGGTTGTGTTTTCTCCTGAGACATTCAGCAGCACTGAATCTGCAAGACAAAGTCAAATCATACTCATTTCTCTTCTCTCGAGTTTCCCCCATTCTTCCCTCCACATATCTATCGAAATGGTACCTAAATAAATTGCTTCCCATTGCTCTTGATCTAGAAGGATATCTTCAATTTTAAGCTTCCAAAACTCAAAATTTTGGCCATTGAATATTTCAATTTCTATCCTCAAACTACTTTCCATTGTTTCAAGAACAACTTTAAATATATCTAACTTACAACTCTCAATAGACCTAGGGTTTATCTCAGATCCTGTAACGACCCCATCGTTACATCTATAAGTGAAGCCAACATGTGCAATTTTTTTTTTTTAGAACGGGACGAAAAATACGATTACAACTAGACAACACATCTGACAGCGAGCACCAATCCTGCAAGACAGGAAACATAAAACTTTGACTCCACGCACTTGCACCAGAGCCACTCGGTGAAACATGCATAAAACAACAGAGAGAAATGACTACCCGCCCGACACAAACATGACCATGCCTACAAGCTAAGGGACAACATCCCCATCCCGACACAACAGCCTCGACGGCTAGTTAACTAGGACCTCGATGGCGCGCAACCAAACACATGAAGGAATTCAACCCATGATCCAATAGAAAAATTACAATGATCAACAACACTCACCTGGAAGGAACAGACTCCAACCAAGTTATCATTCACCTCTATCCACGAGGGTGCACCATGATCCCCTCATCAAGACTCATGAAGTCCCCAGGTGATAGGTGCGGCGATAACCCTGGTGCTACACAAACTATCTAGACCAAGGACTCTAGATGAAACCAACTCGCTAGGAGTCGAGCCACTGACAAGAGGACTACTCCCACACCCCAAGAAATAGATCGAAAAGACGCAAGATGACGTCATTCTAAGGAAGCGCAAGCTAAGACACAACTTAACCAACAACCCAACCATTTATCAAGTCTAAACTAGTCAATAATTACAATCTATTTTAATCATTGATTACAAATCTAACTTATCAAGTCTAAATACAAATTATTCATTAATATACAATCTAATTTAACATTAAAAGAAAATCAAATTTATCAAATCTAAATTACAATTTGTCAATAATTACAATCTAATTTGACAAGTCTAAATAAAACAATACTAAAACTATCCGCATATCTCGACATCACCTCACCTACATTTAGTTCGTTGATACGCACGCATGAGGATCCATTGATTGAATTGACGCGATAGAAAGTTCAAGGCATCAAAATGGGTGCACCATCGATTTCGACTCCCGAATCCCGAGTTTCAAACTTCCCTTTGAATAACAATCATTGACCTAGTCAGTTTTCTCATTGTTCAAATTCCTTCTTTGTCCAAACCCCGAATCAGTTCGAATAACAATATTCAACCTGGTGAGGTGCATTGTCATTCTGCTAAACTCCTTTGGAGAAATTTAACTGGTGGCATATGAAACCTATTTCAGTCCAACACTCTAGGGAGAGGAAACATTAAATCTCTATTTTCTAGTCCGAATTTTAATTTTGTGTACCAAAACTACACATGGATTGTACTAGAAGTTCATCAATGGAAAATGAAAGATTGAGTTCTTTGAATGATACACTAATTGACTCTCATAATCTCTCTAAAC
>CBVK0103850264.1:0-10775 GCA_900067695.1 Picea abies
GAGGAAGTAATTGATAATATCCTGTCATTTCATCGTGCTAAGCTTGAAAGCCTAAAATTTCATTGCTCCATTGTCAGATAGACCATAGGAACATTCATGATCGGATTTGGAAGTGGATTCGTATTACATCTTTAAAATGAGTAAAACAAATCACTCTGGAAAATGTTTTCAAGTTAGTGCATGTTCCAAGTTCTCTTTTTGCTTGCGATAACTTGACATCTTTGAAGGTGGACAGTTTTGAATTTAAACAACTACCTAACTATTTCTCTGGTTTTAGATGCCTTAAAACCTATTTTCAATCGTGGTTATAAAGTGTTTCCCCTTTAAATCGATGTTATAAAACGTTGTCAATAAACTCCACCATTACACACAAGAATTCCCACCATTATTCCCCTCGTTAACCAGTAACACGCAGGTAATCAATGGAGAAAAAAAAATGCCAGGTGTGTAAAATTGCAGGGTGAAATTTTCCTTCCAAAACGAATTAAATTGCATGGGAAAATTGTAGGGAAAAATTCGCCTTCCAAAACGGATTAAATTCGCCTTAAATTAATAAATCTTCTCTAAACATTAAAATCGTATATGAGTATTAAATTCATCGGTAAAGTGAATAGTAGTGGGTTAATTCACAGGGGTGAATGTCGTCAACTGTCATGAAGAGCAGAAGTTTAACACAAGAAAAATTGCAGAGTTACCAGTGATAATCGACAAGTAACAAGACTTCACAGGAAAAACTGTTATTCATTGTCTAAAGTATGTTAAAGGTGCAATCTAAAGATAATAAATCTCAACCAATACACAGGAAAAAGGAAACGCTACCATGCACAATGAAGACACCAAGAATAGTTGTTGGGTAAGGTGAGTAAGTGGGGTGTCACTTTCGCACTATCATGATAATGGCATGGGTAAGGCTACCGAGTAGAATTTTCCATTAAAGGTGATAAACGAGAAAAACGTAGAGTTTAAAATTTTTGTGGTTAAGGGTGTTGAAATGCAGAGAGTAAATTCCATTGAATAACATGAAATGCAGAGTAAAATTGTAGAGTAATGGCAGACCAGAAGTAAGGAAAAACATGTCGTAAATCGCCAGCAGAAGCATTAAAAACACAGACTTGAAGTGTAGAGGATAATGCGCGGTTCGTTGAGGGAAAGGAATAACAATAGCATAGGTAAAAAATCGCAACAAGACGAAAAACAATCACTCAACCTGGAACAATCATCAGGGGTAGATAGTTGGGCAGATCCATCCTTCGCTCATCATCCACGCACAGAAAAGAAAGGCGTTAGGATCTATAGGTCTATTTAGACCGAAGTGATGAGTGTCGATCCAGCTCCTGGCTGACTGCTCAGGTGTGGACTGGTGAGCTAGGGACGAGGACGAAGTAAAAATAAAAAATCATCACAAATCAATAAAACCATAGGATGGGCACAACATTCAAGGATCGATTTACAAGGGAATCAAGTCAAGTAGCGAATTTAAGGCTATGGGGAAATTAAATTCTCAAATAAAATACTAAGTCAACACCTTCCTTACCCAGTTAAAAAATACATAATTGAAAGTGTAAGGTATAATAAGAATCTACCATGCATAATCAAGTAAGTGTGTTGTATCCCAAGTTGTCTTCTCTTAGTCGTTGTCCCACGTGCTCCGTGCAACTCCTACTTGCTAACTGATGAGACTTCACCGATACCTCCCAACCAACGCTAGGGGTACTCTTCTTCCCCCTTATCCCCCCAAGCCACAAAGGGGCCATGCACACTAAAACAGAGAACATATAGCTCCCATCTCACCTCGCAAGGCCGAGCTACCACTCCTCACCGAGCTCTGTATCCCAACTCCCACAAGATAAGTCAGTCAATTCCAAATTTCTACAGCATAACATTACGCATAACAAAAGAGATCCATCATCCTCCTTCTCCTTCCTTTATATAGAGTTTCCAAGTCATTTACTTTCCCAAAATCCCATTTAATTTATTGTTCAATAATTTAATTCATAAAATTCCTCCCCGAACATGTGTCACCCATCCCCTTCATTGCACCAAAAATTAATTTCATTAATTAATTAATTACTCCTATTTCCCTCACCCACCTAAAAGCATTCCTAGAATCGCTCCTAGGTGTCCCCATATTCCCTTACACATTTTAATGACTTACCCCCTTACTAATTCACTAGTTGAGTTCAATTTAGAAGGTTCTTAAATGTACACATTTTAATGACTTACCCCCTTACTAATTCACTAGTTGAGTTCAATTTAGAAGGTTCTTAAATGAAAAATACCTTACTAAGTTAGTCTTTTTGCTTTTTCCTTATGTTTCCCTTTCTCTTTATGTTTCTTTCTTTTTCCTATTTTCCTAATCCTTTTAAATTTCCCTCTTTCCCTTTTCATTTAAAACTCAAATTGGCAAGTGTAGAAAATTATCTTTTTCCCCTTTTCCTTTTTAATTAGCATAAGAAAAAAACAATTATTTCCCCTTTTTAAATTTTATCCCCCAAAGGATTTTTATAAATTAATTGAATTTCTTACCCCCTTCTCATCACATGATAAATGATGATTATATATATTATTTATTTATTTTTATTTTTACCTAAATATAATTTTTTTATCACAAGTATCACTTAGACCTATATTTTATTTTCCTAGGTTGGGCGACATTTTATTAGGGAAAATGTTTTAAATCTTTCTCATCACATTATTTGTTTTAAGGCCATATAGGTTTATTCATGTATTATTTAACAACGTGATTTGCCCTTCAGGATGCACTAGGTGCTCCAAGGTGCCACTCGCCTCATTCTATTTCCCTTGCGCGACATGCCCTTCAAGATGCACTATGTGCTCCAAGGGTGACACTCACCTCTTTCCATTTTTCTTGCGTGACGTGCCCTTCAGGACGCACTACGTGCTGCAAGGGTGCCACTTACCTCTTGACTGACTTGGTAGACATCAGAAACCCCTGGAGTCAATACTCTTCTAAGGAATAAGGCCCCTACCTTATTGTGTGCCCCTTAGAATCATCGTGAGCGACTGTCATAGTCTGCCCTCACGACATTGTGGGTCTTCTCAAACTAGGTAATTGTTAACCTACAGTTCGAGTCATGGTGGGAGTACTAGTAGGTTGTGGAAAGGTTGTTGTCCACACCTCTCCCTCAACATCTCTGGTAGTCGTGCGTGACCCGTTTACTCCACATGTGAGTCCGGTTGACAAGTTATTGTCAGCCTGCATCATCAATGAATCATGTCATAAATACAATCAATCATCATAACATCTAATCAAATGTGCATATGTCATATTAACAATAATAGAAACCCAATAGTCCACTCCCTGACTTGATCTGGAGTCCAAGGGGTTTCATCGATGCCTCTGCATCCTCAAGGTCCAAAATCTTGCACACTCAGGAAAACCGAATCAATAGAACCTATCTATGTCAGTAAAGAAACATAACATGTCATCAATTCATAACGCCTCATAATCATAATCAATGACCAATAGTATAATAATCTGGATCACTTGCAAGAAAGTTTCCTCAAAGAATAAGTTCACTCAATGTGCGCAAGAGCGGGATGTTACATACACCCCCCTCTTAGTCTAAACTCTGTCTCAAAGTTTCACAGTATATAAGTGCCGAAATAATGTGTATCACAGTATCATAAGTCTATCTATCAAACAAAAATGGAAACTACTAACACATATCATATGCATCCTTTCGTCGAGTGCAGACTATAGTTGTCCCAGTGGACCTTGACCTGATCTATTGTTCGACGCTGTATCTATCGAATGTGATGATCCAATATGAATATTGGCTCAGCCGTGAGTGCCCCCTCATTCGATACCTGCAAGGAACTCATGTCAATAACATGGGTAGGATTACTAATATAATGCCTCAAAACAGATACGTGAAAAACATCGTGCATACGCCTCAAAGAATCAGGCAAGGTTGCTTACCCCCTTCTCATCACATGATTAATGATGATTATTTATATTATTTATTTATTTTTATTTTTACCTAAATATAATTTTTTTATCACAAGTATCACTTAGACCTATATTTTATTTTCTTAGGTTGGGCGACATTTTATTAGGGAAAATGTTTTAAATCTTTCTCATCACATTATTCGTTTTAAGGCTATATAGGTTTATTCATGTATTATTTAACAATGTGATGTGCCCTTCAGGACGCACTAGGTGCTCCAAGGTGCCACTCGCCTCATTCTGTTTCCCTTGCACGACATGCCCTTCAAGACGCACTATGTTCTCCCAGGGTGACACTCGCCTCTTTCCATTTTTCTTGCGCGACGTGCCCTTCAGGACGCACTACGTGCTCCAAGGGTGCCACTCACCTCTTGACTGACTTGGTAGACATCAGAAACCCCTGGAGTCAATTCTCCGTTAGGTGATCTTGTGGGAGACTAAGGGCCTCTAAGGAATAAGGCCCCTACCTTATTGCATGCCCCTTAGAATCATCGTGAGCGACTATTGTAGTTTTCCCTCACGGCATCGTGGGTCTTCTCAAACTAGGTAATTGTTAACCTACAGTTTGAGCCACGGTGGGAGTGCTAGTAGGTTGTGGAAAGGTTGTTGTCCACACCTCTCCCTCAACATCTCTAGTAGTCGTGCGTGACCTGTTTACTCCACATGTGAGTCTGGTTGACAAGTTATCGTCAGCTTGCATCATCAATGAATCATGTCATAAATACAATCAATCATCATAACATCTAATCAAATGTGCATATTGTCATATTAACAATAATAAAAACCCAATAGTCCACTCCCTGACTCAATATGGAGTCCAAGGGGTTTCATCGATGCCTCTGCATCCTCGAGGTCCAAAATATTTCACACTCAGGAAAATCAAGTCAATAGAACCTATCTATGTGATTAAAGAAACATAACATGTCATCAATTCATAACACCTCATAATCATAATCAACGACCAATAGTATAATAATCTGGATCACTTGCAAGAAAGTTTCCTCTTAGAATAAGTTTGCTCAATGTGCGCAAGAGCGGGATGTTACATACACCCCCCTCTTGGTCTAAACTTTGTCTCAAAGTTTCACAGTATATAAGTGACGAAATAATGTGTATCACAGTATCATAAGTCTATCTATCAAACAAAAATGGAAACTACTAACGCATATCATATGCATCCTCCTAGGTCGTCGAGTGCAGACTATAGTTGTCCCAGTGGACCTTGACCTGATCTATTGTTCGACGTCGTAGCTATCAAATTTGATGATCCAAGATGCATATTGGCTCAGCCGTGAGTGCCCCCCTCGTTCGATACCTACAAGGAACTCATGTCAATAACATGGGTAGGATTACTAATATAATGCCTCAAAACAGATACGTGAAAAACATTGTGCATATGCCTCAAAGAATCAGGCAAGGCTAGTTGATAGGCGACGAGCCCCTTCCTCTCCACAATATTGAAAGGTCCCATGAACCTAGGAAATATTTTATCTCCCTTTCCAAACTTAATCAAACTCTTATGTGGTTTTACCTGCAAGAAGACTCGATCGCCAACATCATAATTACGGTCGACACGGTGCGCATCAGCATAACTCTTCTGTCGATCCTACTCTTCTTTGATCCTTTGTCTTATTGTTTTCATTTTCTCTTCCATTTCTTGGATTCCTTCTGGTCCCACCAAGACCCTATCCTCAAGTTGATCCCAAATCAAAGGCGTCTGACACAGTTTCCCATAAAGAACTTGCAGGGCGCCATCTTAATGGTGCTTTGGTAACTGTTGTTATAAGTGAATTCCACCAATGACAAGAATTCTCCCAATGCTTTTGTTGGTCCATAATGTACATGTGCAACCTGTCTTCCAAGACTTGGTTTGTTCGTTCGGTCTACCCATCTGTCTCAAGGTGATATGTAGTACTAAAGTTAAGTTGGGTTCCCAAGGACTCTTGAAAACTAGTCCAAAATCATCCAGTAAACATCTATCCTCGATCGGATATAATCCTCTTAGGCACGCCATGTAGCCTCACAATCTCATTGATGAAAACTCTAGCTAGGTCAGGTGCCTAATATGTCGTACACATAGGAATAAAATGAGCACTCTTCGTAAGAGTCTCGACTACCACAAAACTCGAGTCATGTCTCCTTATCGCTAGTGGCAATACAAAAATGAAATCCATCAAAATAACCTCCCATTTTGATTCCAGAATAGTGTGTGGTTGTAGTAATCCTGTTGGATGTCTACATTCAACCTTTACCTATTGACATTCTAGACATCTGGCCACATAGTTAACTATGTCTGCCTTCATTCCCTTCCAGAAAAATAAGGGTGTAAGGTTTGCCCTCATCTTCGTGACTCATGGGTAGGTCATGTATACTGCTTTGTGAGCCTCGTTTAGGATCAAACTCCTCAACTCGTCGTTCTGTGATACGTAAATCCAATTTTTAAACCTCAATAATTCATCGTTGCCAAACGTAAATCCTTCAAATCTTGGTACCATCATTGTGTTTTGTCTGATAAAATCCTCAACCTATTTGTACCATTCATAGTCGCGCTATAAAGTTAGAATCTTTTCACGTAGATTTTTCTAAAGAGGAAACACAGAAAATATGCATGGTCTCTGACTCAATGCCTCTACCACTCGGTTCATTGTTCCTTTTATGTAATAAATCTTGAAATCATACTTGCTAATTAGTTTCGACCAACGTCGTTGTCGCGCATTTAGGTCGCTTTGTGTAAAGATGTGTTGTAGTCCAAAGTGGTCCGTCTTTAGTTCAATTTTTTGTCCAACAAGGTAGTGTCTCCAAACCTTCAAGGCATATACAATGGCTAACAACTCCAAATTGTGCATCGCATAGTTCTCCTCATGCCTTCTCAATTTTCTCAAGATGTAAGAGATCACTTGACCGTCTTGCATCAAGACTCTACCTAAGCCTTCCTTAGATGCGTTAGTGCATACCAAGAATTTTGCGTCAATGTGAGGGACCTTTAGTATCAGTGTCATTGTCAAAATCTCCTTGAGCCTCCTAAATACTTCCACACATTTCTCGGTCCAAACAAATTTCTTCTGCAATTCCATGATTGTATTTGTTATCTTTGAAAATCCCTTGATGAATTGTCGATAGTATCCTGCTAAACCCATGAAGCTATGCACTTCCGAGACATTCATCGGTGTAGGCCATTCCATAATAGCCTCGACCTTTGCTATATCCATGGTGATACCTTCGTCAGAGATGACAAGACCTAAGTAGTGAATCTTCAATTGATAAAACAATCATTTGGACAATTTCCCATACAATTTATGCTTTCGCAGACATTGTAGTACTAAACGCAAGTGCTCGTCATGCTCCTCCATCATCCAAGATTAAATCAAAATATCATCAATGAACACTTGGATGAACTTGTCCAAGTACTCATGGAACACTTCGTTCATCAAAATCATAAATACCCCTGGGGCGTTTGTCAGTCCAAATAGTAAGATAGTAAAATTGTAATGTCCAACCCTTGTCTTAAAGGCTATCTTAGGGATGTCATCCTCCTTGATCTATAACTGGTGATACCCTAATCACAAATCGATCTTGGAAAACACCGTTTCACCCTTCATATGATCGAACAGATCATCAATCCCTTGCAATGGATATTGATTCTTGATCATTGCCTTATTCAATTCACGGTATTCAATGCAAAGTCTCCATGACCCATCCTTCTTTTGTATGAAAATAATAGGTGCACCCCACGATGACACACTCAGACGTATAATTCCCAGGTCCAACAACTCCTTCAGTTGCATTCTCAACTCCTGTAACTCTAGGGTCGACATCCGATAAGGCGTTCTAGCTATTGGTTTTGTCCCCAGTTTTAGGTCTATAGTAAACTCCAATTCCCTCTCCAGCGGAATCCTAGGTAACTCCTCTGGAAAGACGTCTACAAACTCTCTCACCACCGATAGGTTTTCTAGACCTTCTGCCACTCCTTTTTCATTCAACTCCTTTTTCATTCAATGCAAGGATCGCATAAATCTTACATCCCTTGTGCATGCTCTTTCGTAACTGCAAGGAAGAGATAAACCTCAGGGAAACTCCCTGATTCTGACCTACAATCACATGTCTCTATCCCTCATCATCAACCAAGCTCAACCATTTCATCTTATAGTTTAGTATCGCCTCATGCGATTCCAACCGGTCCATACCGATCATGATGTCATAAGATCCTAAGATTGTGACGTACAAGTTGGCCCTGGTGACAAAATCTCCCCGGTTAAGGGTACAACTCATAACCCTTCCTCCAACCTTTTGTTTGGCTCCCGAATCCATCTCTAAAAATCTAAACTCATTCTATTTGACTGTCCTTACCTTAATCCTTTTAGCGCTGCACCAGAAATGAAACTCTCGGTAGCACCGAGATCTATCAAAATACTAAGATTCTAGTTAGTGACGATACCTAACGTCTCGAGAATAGTCGATTAGTGCTCTTCTTAGCGGTTATTCACCGCTACATGAATCTGATGGGCCTTGCCCAAAACTCCCATGGTAGTGGGTTTGGTTGATCCAGATGCTTTGGCCCTTTCCTCTGGGCAGTAATGCTGGTAATGTGGCTCCCCACAATCCAACACACTTTCTTCAGTCTAGTGTTCTTGGTACCCAACGTAGAAGCTGAATTCTAACAATAAGGCCAAACTTGAACTTCTTAACCTTAATTTTCTGGGTAATTTGGTGCAGATCATACCGAAGAAGCTCCAAAATGGGCCTCGTACTCGGGCACCATGCGACTGCCTCGTTGCAAGGCGTCGAACTCATTGAGATGATGCTCAATGAATTCCTCAGAAAAATACCTCTCCTATAACCATTCCTCGAACAGTTCCCATGACATGTCATTGATGACCATGTTCAAATGTGGCAGGAGAGACTTCCTCCATAGAAGAGCACTCCCCTTCAGTTGAAAGACCACCAGGCGAACCTTCATGTTGGAGGTCATAATCGCGAAGTGTGAAGCACAATGCCTTGCCCTACAACTATTCCTTGATGGCACAGTCATCTGCGACACTTGTGGACTCGAGAACTAAACTCTCTCAAGTTCTCAGTGGATGCTAATGGTACTAGCTAAGGCGCATTTTGGACCCTCAGGGTTACAGGTGCCCTGGCCTCCTCTTAAGACCAATGGTGAATCAAGGAACTTTGACATAACCTGGGCGAGCCTTGTTAAACCATCATCATCCCTTACAGTAAGTGAATCCATCCCAAGGACTTGCCCTTCCCCTTGGGGGTTCGACTTCGAGGGTGCAGGAACTTTTGGAGGTGTCGCACCTCCTTCCACGACACAATGTTGTGAACCTCTGAGGTGTCCTCTAAATGCGATCACCACATGGACACATTAAGTTTTTTAATTAACACAAGGGTTAATACTCATGGGTTTACTGCAGTGGAAATCCTAGCCATCCACATTCGCAGGGTTGAACCCGCTCTGATACCATATGTAACGACCCCACCATTACGTCTATAAGCGACGCCAACAAGTGAATTTTTTTTTTTTTAGAACAGGATGAAAACTACGATTACAACTGGACAACACATCTAACGGCAAGCACCACATCCGCAGGATATACAACAGACAACTACAACTCCACACACTTGCACCAGAGCCACTGGGTGAAACATGCTTAAAACAACAGAGAGAAATGACTACCCACCCGACACAAAAATTACCATGCATACAAGCTAAGGGACAACATCCCCATCCCGACACAATGGCCTCGATGGCCAAATAACTAGGACCTCAATGGCGCACAATCAAACGCATGAAGGTGTTCAACCGATGCACCAATAGAAAACTTGCAACGATCAACAACACTCACCCGAAAGGCACGGACTCTGACCAAGTTATCATTTTCCTCTATCCACGAGGGTGCACCATGATCCCCTCATCAGGACTCATGATGTCCCCAAGTGATAGGTGTGGTGATAACCTTGACGCTACACAAACTATCTGGACCAAGGACTCTAGACTAAACCAACTCACTAGGATTTGAGCCACTGACAAGAGGACTACTCCCACACCCCAAGAAACAGATTGACAAGATGCAAGATGACGTCGTTCAAAGGAAGTGCAAGCTAAGACATGACTTCGCCAACAACCCAACCATTCGTCAAGTCTAAACTAGTCAATAATTATAGTCTATTTTAATCATTGATTACAAATCTAACTTAGCAAGTCTAAATACAAATTATTCATTAATGTACAATCTAATTTAACATTAAAATCAAATCAAATTTAGAAAATCTAAATTACAATTTGTCAATAATTTCAATCTAATTTGACAAGTTTAAATTAATCAATACTAAAACTATATGCATATCTCGGCATCACCTCACCTACATTTAGTTCGTTGATACGCGTGCATGAAGATCCATTGATCGAATTGACACATCGGCAAGTTCAAGGCATCAATTTCGACTCCTGAATCTCAAGTTTCAAACTTCCTTTCGAATAACAATCATTGACCTGGTCAGTTTGCTCATTATTCGAATTTCTTCTTTGTCCAAACCCCAAATCAATTCGAATAACAATCTTTGGCCTGGTGAGGTGCAGTGTCATTCTGCTAAGCTCCTTTGGAGAAATTTAACTGGTGGCATATGAAACTTATTTCGGTCCAACACTCTAGAGAGAGGAAACATTAAATCTCTATTTGCTAGTCCAAATTTTAATTCGGTGTACCAAAACTACACATGGATTGTACTAGAAGTTCATCAATGGAAAATGATAGATTGAGTGCTTTGAATGATACACTAATCGGCTCTCATAATCTCTCTAAAC
>CBVK0103850266.1:0-30916 GCA_900067695.1 Picea abies
GCTCTTCCGATCTCACACAGAAGTCGTGGATGATATACCCGATTTCCCCTCTAGCAAAGAGTCAATGGGTAATGTGGAAGGTATTCGAGTATCCTCCTAATCCTGTGACTTATCCACCGAGGGTAAGATTGGGGATCCCACACCCAGGAGTAGGGAAGAATCCAGAATGTCTCTTTCCCAAGACGACAATGAGAAAAATAACAAAGGGCAGATAGATTTTAACTTACTAGTGACAGTTTTTTAGTAGGATGTGTCAATGGCTTCTTGTGCCTCTACAAATAAATCATGGGAGTCCACTCCCGGTGAGTTGCCTCTAGTTGACATATTTAGCACAATATCTTCTGATTGTTCCTCCTCCCTAAAACTAGGATAATGTCTATGCAAGTGGCATGTCTGTTGAAAAAATTTGCACCTAAAGGGAATTCCTAAGTAATCCAACTTTTGACAGAAATGATGTCCTCTCCAGTCAATTTCTATGGATTCCAACAAACCTACATGTATATATAACTCCACTAAGACCCTTGCCAGTTGTTTTTATGATGCTACGAGAGCCTTTTTATCAACAGTGATATAGCGCCCGAGTGATTTTCCTATGGCCTCTAAGGATTTCTCATTCTAGAGGTGTAATGGCAGTCCAAGTAAAAGGACCAAGAAGTGACGTAGACAGAAATAATCATGTGTCTAG
This sequence comes from Picea abies, assembly GCA_900067695.1. Taxonomy (NCBI): domain Eukaryota; kingdom Viridiplantae; phylum Streptophyta; class Pinopsida; order Pinales; family Pinaceae; genus Picea; species Picea abies. Next base: position 686 of record CBVK0103850266.1, read on the forward strand.
TCGAAGTTGATTCGGCAACGTTTCAGCATTAAATTTCCTCCATTTAATAACCAGAACCGGTCCAAGATATGTGTTGTGTCCTCGGGAGTTTTAAAGTGAAAGTCGAACCACCCTCGTGTCAGATAATAAATTTTTGGCTTGTAACCCAACATAGGCAGCCAGATAGACCGAACCCACACTACAATATTGGTTTTAAAAAGGTGTCGGTAGGAGAGTCGGCCCACTAGAGTGCACAAATCCAGGTTGATTGAATCCTCCAAACCAACGTCTGCCCCTAGGACCATTTTTTCGCTTCAACTTGTTTGAGTACCACAGTCTTAAAATGGTATTTCTACCAACTATAAAATTACGAGCTCCACCCACCAGTGGATAAACTCCCACAGAGGTCCCTATAGCTCCTAGTTCCACTGAAGGGAAATGCGCAGTACTTTGTCCAGTGATGGACCCTATAGGAAAGTTTGTTGGGGCGCCAGAAGAAACGACATGGTAGTGGATGGAAGGCTTTCCCACAGAGTGTGAAGTAAAGGACTTTGTGGTTGTCTGCTTCAGAAGAGGGACGCTAATAGACCCCACTACGACTCTAGACTTAGCTAAAGCAGAGGGAAAGTCTATCTTTCCAGCAGGTGGCTCTGCGAGGGAGTTATCTAGTGCAAGGGAGATGTCGGAGGCTAAGGCTGGTGGTTTTGGCGATCCAAAGGAAGAAATGAGGCCCAAACCATGTTGCTTCGAGGAGTTAAGTCCCTCACGGCTTGTTATCTCATTGGTCGAGGTGAAGAGACTCACATTGCGCCAGAGTGCCTCGTCATCTGCACTCATAAGTGCGTTGACTTCAGCGTCCATCAATGCGCGTCTTTAAGGAGAAGATCTGTTGCCACCTAAACTCCACTGTGGAAGACGCCTAGAGACAAGTTCGGAGTACTAACTCAAGTATTTAAGTCCCCAACTGTGAAATGACAATTCAGACAGTGGTGAAAAGACAACAATGAAAGACTGGCGAATTTAGAGCTTCCACTAAATGTGGTATAGCTCAACGGCCCTGAAGGATGCTTGGAAAATGCTAAGAAGTGACCTCCACTGAAATAGCTGACTCCTTCAGCTAGATCTAGAATTAGGCTAGAGACAAAGTCTGGGCCCCCCAAATCCCCAAAAAAAGTAAATATTTGTAGTCATCCCTGTCCACCATTAAAAATGTGTAGCAGGTTTCGAAAAAAAAAAAATCCCACCTCAATCTGCCTCCTATGTTCAACTCAAAAGTAAGCTCACTTTGTTACTGGGAACCCAACTCTTTATTCCCACACAAGAACCTGCTCTACAACTAAATATTATGTATTATTTAATGACATCACCAAAATAATGTCACATGGTTGTGGATTTGGACATATACTATAGGTCAATCACAAAATTTATGAAAATATTTCAATCTTATATTTTTAAATGCTTTATTCAATTGTTAATCCCAAGAGAATTTATATGATTCATTTTAACATATATTAATATGTCAAACTCACGAAATAACTTAGTGTAACAAGCATTAATATGTCAAATAACTCACCCAATAACCTATTCTAACAAGCGTTGCAGGGTGCCACGCAAGTTTGGAAGTGGGTAATAGTAATGACTTAAAGACATAACAAAATCAAATTATACAATTTCTAGCAATGTTTGATATTTGAATTATAAACTACCATGATAGAGATGATATCAAGTTATTTGAATATTGCAAATATATGTCTAGATATTTGATATTATCAATTCATATATGATTAGTATTTCAAAATTGCCAATGTCATGTTGGGTTTTTTCAAGAATCTTCACACTAGAGAGGTATTGAAACTAGTATATTTGACTAAGGGAGATTTTAACCGGATACTCTTAACAATTTTATATATATAATAAATGAAAATTTAAATATTAATAAAATATAATAAAATCATATTTTTTATAATGTTATCACATTATAAATTTTGTAATATTATAAATTTGTTTGAATCCACAAACCTAATAACCAATAATATGGTCCAAATATATATTGTAAATTTATTCATTAATATATTCAAGTTATGAAAAGAAAAAAATGAATTCTATGACATATGAAATGGATGGATAATTATCATATGAACTATATATCTCAATCACAAATACATGGCCAAATTAATGAGAAATGTAACATGCATCCATTTTAGAGTGATATGAAAACCCTAATTTTTTTATTTTGTATAAGTTTCTAATAGTTATAAACTTGAACCATGTGATTGTAAAAAAATGAAAAAATATGTTTCTATTTAGAAATGAACAATGGTGGTCATTAATGATCAAATTTGAAAGGCTATTCTTAATTTCAAGTTGAAAGTATTCATTTAATTCTTTCATGATGAAAAGTTGAAAAAATAGTTGTACAGCAATTGATAAGAGCAAATTAGGTATACACTTCAAAATAAATATTCTAAATAAAATATTTCCTTTCTAATTATTTAAAATGTTAAAATTTTACAAACAAGATAGATAACTTGAAATTTCAATAAAAAGTAATAAAAAGAATACTTTGTAATTTCAAATATCACTTTTTGATGAGTTATATATACATTAATAATAATAATAATAATTCATAACCATTGAGTTGAGGAATTTCAAAGTGTTAAAAATGGTAATATAAAACTTTAGACACAATCACAAAATCAAACATTTTTTTGAACACCAATATAGGAGAGGATGTAATCTATATATCTATATGATGCACAAGCATTGCATGTTATATCCATATTTTGAGCATACTCCAATCTTGCTTAACCATGGGAGTCATGGTCATTCTAGATCTCATTAGAAAAGAAGAAAGTGTAGTAGATCTTGAGGCCTTTGTTGAAGGGTGATAATTCTATCAAAATACTATAAAAGCAATGAAGAGACCCTACTTGCATTATAGGCCTTTAGGAACTTGACAATCTAGCCTGACTACATCCATTGCTTATTATTTAAGCTAAGATGTTTATGATTTGGAGCTTTCCAAGATCCATAGAAACATGAAACTAAATGCAATTACTCATCAACACCACCAAGTATGTAATTTTTATTGAGGATATTGATTGTTCACTTTATGTCTCGAACCATGTGAAAATGAATGAAAGAGTGGGATGTTAGAGAAAAATCCATAATGCATAAGTTTGGTGATAATAAAATTATGTTACTTCCTCCCTATATTTATTAAGAATCACACGATGCTTCAAAAATGTTGTTCAAAGCATTCATGCTATAAAGGATACATCTCCTTTATCTTGGGCTTGAGATGAGGCAAGGGGAAAGAAAGCTATAAGGTATTTTCAAAATATTTGAAAAGTGTTGTCGCATGAATGTCAATGTTGCTATAAACAATGATATGTAAATTGTTGTGGATATTCCAATGGAACAGTTCAGCACAACAAATTTGATAAATAAAACTGAAATCTACACTATGAAGGTTAAATTCCTTTACATTCCAGAATATTTGTTATTTTCTAATTATGCATGAAATAGATAAAATGCGGAAAATAGATAATAGTAAAGTACAATCACACACCATCCACAATATAACACAAATATTTTCTCTCAGAAACCCTTAAGGGAGAAAACCCAGCTAGAAGGTGAGGTTGCTCTGCTCTCTTTTCTTTGATATAGAAATGATGAAAGTACAAATAAAGAGGCACTCTTGTGGATTTGCCTTTGACCTGTGGCCTGTATAGTTACTACATAATCTCTCCTCCTCTGTTATGCTCACGGAATAGCATTCTCATATGTTTTTCTCAACTATGGAACAAGATACAATGTTAAATAATGGAACCCCTTCTCTTCTTGGCCTGGTATTTAACATAGATTGATAGTCATCAAGGGATAGGTTTTATAACTTCATCAACCCTCAATTGTGATAGGGTTTTGGACCTTATATAATCTTCTTGAAATTACATATGTGGCTAGCCCCATATGCATGAGTAACAGGGATTGGCGTAGCATCCTCTCGTACCATGGTGGTTAACATGGTAGGTCAACTTGCAGGAGGCATAACTTTTTCATATGAAATTCGATTGATGCATGGTCTACACCATTGGAAAGGTCTCGGAGTGTATAATATCGTCAAGGGGGTGTGCATAAGTTTTAAACATTAGAACCCCAAAAAACATCATTTAATGCCTCAAAATGGATCTAGAAGGTTCCAGATCCCAATTTTCCAAACTGGGAATTGCCACTAAAATGAACCTGCAAGCAAATTCCTCCAATTTTTTCCACTCTGGAAGCATATATATATATATATATATATATGACAAATAATATAATGATCCAATCCGGATCAAACAAGAAGAAAAAAGTGAAAAAGTGTAATAGATAAATATGCATGGAATCAGGAAAAGGGGAATTATCATTTTGAAGAACAAAGTGAGGATTTGATATTGCTATAAATTGAATGAACAAAATTCTCATTGTTATTATCCCAATTTTAGGTTGTGTGACGTTGACAAGGTTCATTTTATGCAAGTTCATATATAAACTTAATAAAGAACATACAAGTTAAAAACTTTTACCAATCTTAATAGAGTTTGTAATCCCAAACATAATCATTAAAAGTACAATCACACACCATCCACAAGATAACACAAATATTTTCTCTCGGAAACCCTTAAGGGAGAAAACCCAGCTAGAAGGTGAGGTTGCTCTGCTCTCTTTTCTTTAGTATATAAATGATGAAGTACAAAGAAAGAGGCACTCTCTGTGGATTTGCCTCTGACATGTGGCCTGTATAGCTACTACAGAATCTCTCCTCCTCTATTATGCTCATAGAATACCACTCTCATATGTTTTTTCTCAACTATGGAACAAGATACAATGCTAAAGAATGGAACCCCTTATCCTCCTAATGGCTCGGTATATAACATAGCCTGATAGTCATCGAGGGATAGGTTTTCTAAATTCCTCAACCCTCAATTGTGATAGGGTTTTGGACCTTCTATAATCTTCTTGAAATTACATATGTGGCTAGCCCCATATGCATGAGTAACAGGGATTGGCGTGGCATCCTCTCGTACCATGGTGGTTAACATGGTAGGTCAACTTGCGAGGGGCATAACTTTTTCAGATGAACTTCAATTGATGCACAGTCTGCACCGTTGTAAAGGTCTCAGAGTGTAAAATATTGTCAAGCGGGTGTGCATAAGTTTTAAATAGTAGAACCCCAAAAAACATCATTTAATGCCTCAAAATGGCTTTGGAAGGTTCTTGATCCCAATTTTCCAAATTGGGACCTGCCACTAAAATGAACCTGCAATCAAATTCCTCCAATTTTTTCCACTCTGAAAGCATCTATATAGATGACAAATAATATAATGATCCAATATAGATCAAACAAGAAGAAAAAAGTGAAAAAATGTAATAGATAAAGATGCATGGAATCAGGAAAAAGGGAATTATCATTTAGAAGAACAGAGTGAGGATTTGATATTCTTATAAATTGAATGAACAAAATTCTCATTGTTATTATCCCAATTTTAGGTTTTGTGATGTTGACAAGGTTCATTTTGTGCAAGTTAATATATAAACTTAATCAAGAACATACAAGTTAGAAACTTTAACCAAGCTTAATAGAGTTTAGAATCCCAAACATAATCATTAAATAGTTTTTTTTTAAACAAAGAAAAACTATGCATTGTCTTTATGATGAGCTTGACCAAACTTGTACAAGAATGTTGGATTGTTGAGATATTTACATTCAATTCTTAGTTATGTGTTTTGTTTTCATTGTTCGTTGTATTAGTGGGGATGTGAAGAATTACATACAAAGTGGCTAAGAGACCCACCAATGTGATGAAATAATAATCATATTAGATACCAAAACTTTAACCATGTCATGAATTTTAACATCCAAACACATAGCCTTATGAATGCAATAAAATAACTATGAATCAACATGTTAAATATTATTAGTGAGATGGAATATGTGAACATGAAAAAAGAGAGATGACTTCATTTCCGGGTTTGGTCAATGTCTATTGTTTGCTCTTCAAAATCAACATTCAATAACTCATTTGTAATTAATATTAATAATAAACTCACAATGTCATTACAATTTACATACATAACCTATGACTAATTGTTTTGGTTTTTTACAGAGCCAAGAGTGGAGCCAAGGTAAAATGAAATGGCATTATGGCAAGTGTCAGAGGCAAAGACAATGTAATGCTTGTATATAGTATATGATGAAGGGAATGATCGTATACACATAGAGAAATCATAAACCTCAAACATATATGTAGACACTTTAGGAACACATACATCACTTTTTACAATTTACATGATAACAATACAATAAGTGAGATTTATTCAACACTCAAATATAATGATAATTTGTTGAGAATATATAACCTCTTCTTTGTGTAGTCTTCATTTAGTCCAATCGGGTTCTTCTTGTATCACATACTTTATTCTCCAAGTATTAAAATCATTTCATTATCATTGTCTATTATTTCAATAACAACAACTCATGTATAAGTTTCTAACCCCAACACATCACCCAAAGTCTGTAAGCAATAAATGATCCACTTTTGATGCCAACATAATACGGTCTAGTCCCTCAATTGTTGACATCTCTATCATAGGTGGATTACCTCCTTTGATAGGTCTACAAAACAATAAACATTGTTATTGGCATTGATACCTCAAGTTCCCTAGTGTTAGGATTCGATCCTAACCCCTCTCCATGGGTCATTAGTTAGTAGGATATGTTTTCTATGTAATAAAGGTCAACATTAATTAATAAGGCCTGATAAATAAAGGAGAATAAGTCAATTTAAGAAGACCTAATAGAAGCTTTTACTTCTAGAAAGATCTTCCTCTAGAAGTTTCCTTAGAAGGTAGAATTAGTATAAATAAGAGTAGGAGGCATTGGATATTTTTATCTTGGAGATTATTGTAAAAGAGATTTGCTCTGCTAGAGGTTTCCCCCTCGAAGAGGCAAGTGAACATTGTTATCATTGATAAAGGTGCTCTTTCTGGTGTTATGTTGGTATTATTCTGATATTATTCTAGATATATCATTGTTGTTCTACCATTTCTTTCTAAATATTTATAATCTGCATACTATATTATATCTGGAATATTGCAAGTGGTATCAGAGCTCTTTCTCGGGAAAGACTTGTGGGGTAATTTTTTTTAGGGTAGAGATGTATTCTCGCATATTTAAGCTACAACGATATGTTGTTATGAGCATAAACCCACGGTCATGGAGTAATACACACAGGAAATACAAGTGATTTTTAAGCGCACATTTGTCGGCCACCCTTGTAACCCCTATTGGTACCCCTTCCAATGATAATGCATCAGACAACATCTGTATACGAATCAGCCTAGGAATCTTGAAACCCTCTATAGATAAATCCATCGGTCACCTGATTGTTATAGTGTCACTGAGAAAATCACTCGGGAAGAGACTATATAGTACCTGGGTAGTCAGGTAGTATGGCTAAGGGTACGGTCTATCCTCCTTAGTTGATGCCCTGAGATATTGGATCAAGTACTATTGTTGGACCTTGCACGTATATAAGAGATTTATAGCACAGGTAAAACCCTTGACTGTAGACACCCTGCAAACCCTAAACCTTGTGACAACAACAACAGATCTGATTAATGAGATTTATGTGGTTGGGGTTTTCAGTGTTGATCGGACTAGCCACAGTTTTGTCAATAGACTATCGTCGTTTCAGATCCAAATCAAGATCCATCTTCAGGACAATGAGCCTAGGTTAAAATGATGGGAAGAGCTCGTATTAAATATTGGAAGTGAGGGGAAACCTAGGTGTCGACTAAGTTTTTGGTACAAATTATTTAATAAAATTAATTCTTTGTATTTAAGTTTTTTTAGGGTTTCCTATTTTGGTTATTTTGGGTTTAGGGTTTAATCTAAATTATTATTAATTTAATGTTTTTATCTTAGTTTTAATTAACTATTTTCTGGGTATTATATTAATTAAATACAACTGATCTATTGCATTGAAAATTGGCCCCTATCACATTTTTTCGCTGCAGAAACACTCCTTGCCAACATTTTTTATTATTGAGAATTTGTGAATTCTTCCACTTCAAAAGTATTCAAGACAGATTATAACTCTGTAGGAGTAAAAAAAAAAATATGGGGCTCGTCAACACCCTTATTTGTAACCTACTCCATTGCATTCCTCTTTTCATTCTGATCATAGTGGTACCCTTTAATTTTAATCCTTTTTTCCCGTGGTCCCACCCCTTTACGAGACACCCTTATTTGACACATATCCCATTGGAATCCTCTCTTTCTCCTGATCACCCTGATACATCTCACATTTTGTGGCCCCAATTTTCATCCCAATACCTCATCCACTACCTAAGTTGTTACCATGCCAACCACCACAGCTCAGACCCAAGAATATTGGGAGACTAGGTTGTCCATCTTAGAAATGAAAATGGAATCTGTCACCACTACTATAAGAGACGAAGTCAAAGAGTCCCTCCAAGCAGAAATCCACGTAGCCATCTGTGAATCCATGCAGCAATTCACAAAAGGTAAGCAAGTAGATCCCAATGCAAAGGACCCTCAACATTCCCATTATAATCATACTTGTTTGTCCCACTCCCCTTGGGGTTCTCCACACTCTTGGAATAAGGTGCCCAAAGTTGACATGCATAAATTTGATGGATCCAACCCAAAAGGGTGGGTCTCTCAAATGGAACAATACTTCTCCCTCCATAATACTTGGGATGATGAGACTAAACTCCATGTATGGGTTTTGTACCTAAATCAAGAACAAAGGCAATGGTGGCACTATCATAAGAAATGTTATCCAAGAATAACCACTTGGAACATGTTCACTAAAGAAGTTTGTGCTCATTTTGATAAGGAATCACATTTTTTGGGTAGGCTCACCAAGATATGACAAAATGGATCTATCACATATTTCATCATGACATTTAAACAGTTGGTTATCAAGACTAAGGGATTATTTGGTGAAGTTTACGTTGAATGTTTTATCAGTGGCTTAAAGGAATCCATTCGGGCTCATGTGAACAAGCATTATCCTACTACCTGGTTGCAGGCATGTCTATCATTGATGATCTATTGGATGAACTCCAAGGTGCATGTGTATTCACCAAATTAGACCTTCACTCCGACTATCACCAGATCCAGATGAAGGAGGTAGATATTTCGAAGACTCCTTTCAAAACTCATGAAAGGCATTATGAATTCTTGGTCATGCCTTTTGGCCTTTGCAATGTCCACCTTTCAAAGTCTCATGAATAAACTATTGAAACCTTACCTTGGGAAGTTTGTCTTAGTTTTCTTTGATGACAGCCTCATTTATAGCCACACTTGGGATAGCCACCTTCTTTATGTGGACAAAGTCCTTCACGTGTTGCAAGAAAACCAATTGTTTGTCAAAAAGACCAAATGTTCATTTGGATCCAGCGAAGTGGAATACTTGGGACACATTATCGGTCGTGAAGGGGTAAAAATGAACCTCAAAAAGATACAAGCTATGTAGGAATGGATGTGACCCATGACCTTAAAACTCCTAAGGGGTTTTCGTGGTCTCATAGGATATTATAAGAAATTTATCCACCATTATGGCAAAATTGATAATCCCTTGATCGACCTCCTTAAGAAGAATGCATTTCATTGGACACGTGTTGTTAAGAAATCCTTCACATAGTTAAAGAGGGCCATGTGCACTACTCCTGTCCTAGAATCTCCTGACTTCAACAAAACCTTTGTGCTGGAATTAGATGCTTCTGGCACTGGTATAGGTGCGGCGCTCACACAAGATGGTCAACCCTTGGACTTTACTAGCCAAGTGTTGAGTGGTTGTAATTTGGGCAGATCTAAGTATGAAAAAAAATGATGGCCATTCTCCATGCGGTGCATACATGGCAGCCATACCTCTTGGGATGTCATTTTCAAATCAAAACAAATCACCATATTCTGAAATATTTTTTGGAGCAATGAATATCCTCCCCAAAACAAAATAAGTGGTTGACCAAAATGTTGGGTTATGATTATGAAATCATATACAAAAAGGGAAAATATAGTATAGTAGTTGATGCATTTTCAAGACAACATGAGGAGGAAGGATCCCTCTTTTCTTTATCCTTACCGGTCCCTGGTTGGATTGAAGAAGTATGTCAAGAGTGGATAACACACCTGACTATCTCCAAGTTAATTCAGCACCTTTAGGAGGACCCTAATCCTCCCACCACCTACACTTGGTAGGAAAATATTCTCATATATAAGGATCACTTGGTCCTATCACCCTCTTCAACACTCAAGACAAGGCTCTTAAATGAGTTGCACTCATCATTTATTGCAGGTCACTCATGGTTCCAAAAGACATATGCTCATGTTCGTCGTTCTTTTTTTGGGCAGGCATGAAGAAGGATATCCTTCACTTTGTCACAGAATGTGAGGTGTGCCAACATAATAAAGGTGAAACTATCAAGTCTTCAGGTGCCCTACAACCCCTCCTCATTCAAGCTTCTATGTGAACAAAAATATCCATGGATTTTATAGTGGGCCTTCCAAAATCTTGGAACAATTCCGTCATCGTGGTGGTGGTCGATTGCCTCTCCAAGTATGCTCATTTTTATGCATTACCCCACCCTTTCACACCGACACTAGTAGCACAATTTTTCCTTGATCATATTTTCAAGTTACATGGTATGCCCACCTCTATTGTATCTGATCATGACCCAACTTTCACTAGCACATTTTGGCAACAATTGTTTAAATTGCAGGGCACCCAAATGAACATGATCACAACCTATCACCCTTGTTCTGACGGCCAAACAGAAGTGGTCAAAAAATGTTTAGAAACCTACTTGTGGTGTTTTGCTTCAGACAAACAACAATAGTCGATGCAATGGCTCCCCTTGGCAAAATGGTGGTACAATACTTCCTATCATACAACCACTAAAATGACCCCATATGAAGTAACGTATGGCCAATTCCCACCTACAGATACTACCTATCTTCCACGCACATAAAAGGTCCAATATATTGATACAATGCTACAAGGTTGCACAGACACCCTAACGGATCTGAAGGATAACCTCCACATGGCCCAAACTTGCATGAAGAAATAGGCGGATGAGCCTCATTTGGAAAGGGTTTTTCAAGAAGGTGATCATGTGTTTCTCCAGCTCCAACCTTACAAGCAAACATCTCTCAAAGCCCAGGGACATCATAAGTTGGCACCAAAGTTTTATGGGCCCTACCATATCATCAAGTGTATTGGTTCAATGGCCTACAAATTGGCCCTTCCTGCAACTTCCAAAATCCATCCAGTGTTCCATGTTTCATGTCTGAAGAAAGGGGTGGGATATAATTGCATGGTCCAAACCATCCTTCCAGAATTAGATGAAGAAGGCTCCCTTTGGCTCCAACTAGAAGCAGTCTTCAATCACCATGAACGTCATATGTGTGGCAGAACTACCAAGCAAGTGTTGATCAAGTGAAAGGACACATCACTAGAGGATGTGACTTGGGAACCAGTGGCCATACTCCAGCAATTTTCGCACCTATAGCCTTGAGGACAAGGTTGCTTTTGAAGGGGGAGGGAATGTTAGGATCTGATCCTAACCCCTCTCCATGGGTCATTAGTTAGTAGGATATGTTTTCTATGTAATAAATTCCAACATTAGTTAATAAGGCCTAATCAATAAAGGAGAATAAGTCAATGTAAGAAGACCTAATAGAAGCTTCCCCTTCTAGAAAGATCTTCCTTTAGAAGTTTCCTTAGAAGGTAGAATTATTATAAATAAGATTAGGAGGAATTGGATGTTTGTGTCTTGGATATTATTCTAAAATATATTTTCTCTACTTGAGGTTGTCGATCTAGGTGTATATTGGTGGCCACCCACCTATTCCAATTGGCTCCTCTTGACATTTTCTAGTTCAGCATGTTTCTTTGTAATGATGAAATTTCTTTGTAATTGTGGGTTATGCACTTCCAAGGATATCCTAAATTCCTACACAACATCCAAGTGGATATTGGTGGTTGTACACCTATTCCAACTAGCTTATTTTGGAAGTTTTCATGTCAGTACATCGTTTTGTACTTCCAGGGACGTTTTGGGGCCCTAAACAATGTTTATTTGGCTTGTCACAGCCAAATGTAGACAGAATCAAAGTTTGATGGAATAATGTGTATTTCTCAAAAATACCTTTCCAACGGGCTACCACACGCCTAAAACGAAGGTCGTATGAAAAAATTACGACCCCGAGAAGTTGAGGTACCAACTTACCCATCAGGGCCCACATAAATTTTGGTGTTTCATCTCCTAGGGTTAGGTTTTATGATGTGTAGGGTTTTGGAATTCATGAATAATGTTAAAAATTCCTTTGTAGTTTCATTGTAATCATTTTTCTCAAACAGATGCGCGTAATAGCCACATCTCTTCTCAGAGATATCTACCACCATTTGAGAAAGTTGTTTTCAATTCTACATTTTTACAATTTCAACCTATTTTATTTATTCAATAGAAGTTATGGTTCACTAGATATATGTTGGTGTTCTCCGTATCTCTGTGATATTGTATTCAGTTTGTTATTCATTTCATTCCACTCATAAATATGGATCAGTTTCCCCCTCGAATAAGCAAGTGAACATTGTTATCATTAATAAAGGTGCTCTTTCTAGGGTTATTCTAGTATTATTTTGATATTGTTATGGATATAGCATTGTTGTTCTATCATTGCTTGCTAAAGGTTTATGTTTTGCATACTATATTATATATGGAATATTGCACCTAGTTTCAATGCCACTCCATGAAGTCCTCCTTATAAACAAATTGGAAACCAAGCCCACAATACTACCAAGCATAGCTAGGATAGTCCCTCTCAACCTAAAATGCACATACTACTAGAATCCAAACCACAACAATAAAACTAAACAAGTAACTAAGGGGTATGCATGCCTTTCTATGGATTACAAACATATACTATTTTCACCACTAATATCACTCCATAGATGAGTGTCACAACTATATAACAAACATTCAGTATACCCCAACAAATATATTAACTCTAGGATTTCACTTTCCCTATTGGACTTGTTCGAACATTCACCTTTCAAGATAGCATCTACCTACAAACATCTCTCTATAACACATGCATTTGATTTATCTTCCTTGTAGTACTTTACTCTTACCATCACATAGTTACATTCTATGCACTATCTCCCATCATTTTCATCTTCAATTATTATGTAAGGGTCCCTATCCAACAATCACACAAGTTTGTATCTCCATTGTGTAGTCAACCATACTCTTATGATCCAAAATGGATCATTGCAGTTTTCATATGTTTTGATACTTTATGGGGTGGAAAATCATATCCATAGCATTTTCAAGTCCAATTTAGGGGTAGTTCATATTTTGGTGATTCACATTAATAAAAACTTGGAGCTTCCTTTGAGCATTAAATGGTTTCTTTGGTGTCAAAAATTTGCAAGTAAATTTCCCATCCCTCTAATGTTTTTCTACTCATCAAATATTTCCAATGGTTCAAAGATCACATCAATTGGAGGAAGTTATGTCTCTCACAAGTTGACCTATGGTTTGACCACCACTATACCAAGTGGATACCACATCAATTTTCATTACTCAAACATGTGCAACTAGTCACATGCGGACTTCCAAGAAGAGTTTTAGATATTCAAAATCCATAACCCTAATTGGCATTTAGGGCATGAAAATTTTTTGACCCTCACCATAGAAGAATATCAATACATGTTGAAAAATAAGTCACAAGAAAAGGAATGGGTTCCATTCCTATTATAATGATATTTTGTTCCAAAGCTAAGAGGAGAAAAGGAGTGGGATTATTAGAAGAACAAATGAATAAAACCCTATGAATAGCTATTCATATGTCACGGTGTTTGATGTAACTATATAGTGAGTCCATCTTTATTTTTATCTTAGATTTTATTATTGAGAAGAAAAGAGCAAGGCACAACCCTCTTCTTGTTGTTGGTTTTTCCCACATCAAGCTTCACATAATACATTGTGTTCATTGTGTTGATGGTGTGTTTGTTTTTATACTATAGTGTTTCTCTTGTATTCTTTATTTATTTCAATAGTTTGAGTGATATGCTTATAATATTACAATCTAGTCATAAGAAAATGATGCATTATAGAGTATAATATCATTGTATTTTGTAGTAGAATTTAATATATGTTGGGATGAACAGTCTAGTGTAATTTTCACAAAAGTTTACATATCATATTAATATCGGTTTATTATTCTTTGGGATTTTTGTGGAATATTGCAAGAACAAGATATCAACATAAACAAAGAATTCTCAAACCCTATCCATTGTGAATGAGTACGGTAAATCACAAAGGATGAATATAAGTATATTTTTGCAATACTGGAAGCAAAAGTATCCAATATCTCCAACAACAAATGGTGATATTAATTTCAACACAAGAAAGCAAGTTCCAATCTTTCAAGGAGCTTGTCGGCTCTAACTAGAATGATAGTCCTCAAAGAAAACTTGAAGAGCTAGAGAATTTGTTGGGGAAGGAGAGACCAAGTTCCAACATCCCATCTTCCCAACCTCTATTCAAAGTGATTTGTAAACCGTCATGGATATTCTAATGAAACGGTTCATCATGACAAATACTATAATATTCTGAAATCTTAGATTGTGCAATTTATTTCCTTAGATCCCTAATCAATTATTACTAGCTTATTGCTTAAGTTTATGAAAATAATTGCATACGAAAATGAAAGAATAGACAAATATACACACCATCCACACAATTAAACAAAATATGTATCATGGGAAACATGATACGGGAGAAAACCCAACTAGAAGGTGAGACCTATGCTTTGCTCTCTTTTCTTCATCCATGAAAATGAAAACATGAAGAAAGAGACACTCACTATGGAGTTGCATATGAATTTGTGGCCTAAATAACTACTATAGACTCTTATTCCTACTTCTGTTATTCACTAAAATCTCATTGCTTGGATTCTCTTCTCAACTATGGAACAAGTACAATATAAAATAATAGAACCCATTCTCTTCCTAGTAGCCTAAAATTTAACATAGCTCGATACCCATCTAGGGTTAGGGATTTTGCATCCTTAACCCTCAATTAGTGATAAGGTTATTGACCTTCTAGAATATTATTGAAATTCCTCATGTCACTAGCCCCACATGTGTGAGTAATTGGGGATGATGTGGCATCCACTTATACCATGGTGGTTGTTTGCACCCAATTCGTCACCTTGGTGAGCAAATAAGGGGTGCTTACATGCCCAGTTGGGTCTTGCTGAGCATGACAACTGTAGAGGAAAGAGTTAGAAAAAGAACAACAAAACTATAAGCAAGAATTCAAAACTATAAGCAAGAATTAAACTAATACAAACTAAAATCATGAGCATATGGAAAAAGAAATAACAAACACAAAAGACCAATATCACCAATGTTTTTAGGCTGATCAATTGATGAAATCAAAGCACAATGAAGAAAGGAGACTATGAGTCCCTTCTTCCTCCAATGGAAGGATCTTGAGGCCCTCACAAACTTGCTCTCCTTACAATAAGAAAATGAGAATGATGGTGAAAGAACTCCTAGCACATCCACTCAATGGAGAGGTGGATAGCTCAATGAAATGGTGCCAATGTGTTATTGTCAAGGAGTGAGTCCTTAAAACAATCTAGGCAGCATAACATTACATGAAATTCCTTGAGAAAATGATGTTTCTTCATGGATTTTTATAGCATAGCATTGGGTGATTATGTAACTCCTTTGAAGTGTGAAAAGGGGCTCTTTAGGGTTTCATTAGGTCTTTGACCAGCCTACCATGCGGATTCAGCTCTGATTTGAGGGTCAAATCGGCTTGGGAGCTAATCCATAAGTGGTTGGGAGGTCGACCAATTCAATAAATGCATCGTTTAGCAGGTGCACGGGTTTTTGCGCCAACAATCGTGCATCGTGCGTGTATGCGCGCATGGTACGTTCCTGTTCCGCGCATGTGCGCGTGCACCAAACTTCTGTAAAGCGCCCTTCAATTTTTGGTTACTTTGTATAGTTTTTTACCTTTCTAGAATGCTATGAAATTAATTCAGTGCCATGAATGACTTCATTACTTGTTTGACGATGTTGAGTTCTTGTCGCCATGTGCGGACGAAATTTCAGTGATAATAGATGCCCCCTGATGGATGAGGTTAGGAGCATACGTATAGCCGAAATCCATCAATGTTTCTTCTACTGAGAATGTTGTTGTAAGAGAGAGAAATAGTGGGACCGTTCAGAGTGAACCGTTGGAGAGAAAAGGAACCGGTAGGACCTGACCTTCTGAGAGGTGTGAAAAAAATAGAAAACTGTGTACAATCAAAGCGGGCATGCCCCATGCTCGTGTTAGGTAACTCTGAAAAAATATGATGGAAGTTTTGGTGTAGACAACGGCAGCGCCCTCAGGGGCGGTGATGATTAAGGCAGAAGACAATTCTGCAAAGGAACATACTCTGAACAATAGGCAATGATCGCGGTAATGAGTATCGGCAATAATGCGGGCATTGATGGCCCTACCCAGTTCAGAGGTCTTCGGCAAATGGTAGAAATAACTACAATAGTCGGAAAGTAAGACCCACCATAACATGAGAAAGTGTTGGCGTCGAATGTCATGGGGGCCAACGACAGCAGGGAGCAATGGTGTTTCACCCTGTGCCGTCTGAGATCTCTCATTGAATGGAGAATGAGAATCAAGATATTGTCGCCCTTCCGGAAAATGGTGTTCATGTCGACGAAAGGGGAACGCGACTACCAGAAGCAGAGGGCTTTGTGGAATCTACTGAGGTGAGGAAGTGGCAGAGATACATGGACGAAGTCAAGAAGTGGGAAGACTCAAGACTGCCCTTGGTTGGAGGATGTATGAGAGAAAAAGTGGATGCAACTGTGTAACAAGGTCGAGTTGCAGGGGGACAACAAGACTGGTGATAATTTGTGCCAGAGGCGGGACAAGGTGAACAAATTCAGAGGGTAGAGGTAAGTGATCTGTGGAGTACTCTGAAGATATGAACAATGCCGGCAAGGGGAGATGAGAAGTAAAACTCCAACCAAGGGTGACATGGGTTGCGCGTGGCCAAAATGAAGCAAGTCACCAACGGTGATGACAAAAGAAAATGTAAAGACTAGAAATACAGGCGTTTGTACAAATAAATAACGAATAATGTGTTGGAACAAATGTACAAATACAGAAAATGGGTGCCCCAGTGTAAAAATGAGTGCCCCAGGGAGGGCAGAATTTTCTTGGAAAATTGATGAAGGGTGGGGGCCCCATTGGTGAGTTTCTGTATGAGGTAGGTGAAATGAACATAGGTTCGCAGAAGGGAAAACTGATGGTGGATGGAATGGAGGGTTCATGATACTGCGGAGGTGCAAGTAAAAAACAGAACTGTGAAGAGATAACCTAGGAGTCCATATGGAAAGCTAGCAAAAATGAGGAGAAGAAGTATGTGGCTGATGCTCGACATGATGAAAGACTATCGGGACTCCCATCCTTAAAGGGTAATGAATAACAGCATGAGTGTCAAAAGTGCCAAAAGGTTCTATGAATGGGACAACTCATGTGGGTGAGAATGCTACCAGGTGATAGTACCGTAGGTGCAAATGGAGGCGTGGGTACTGCAGAGCCGGACGTGAGGATCCTAAAGGCCAATATCAGAGGGTGTGACTGGAAATGTAAATGCAATATAGTGGTAGAGACTACATGCCAGTGCTGAATATATACCTGAAGGGATGATGTCGATGACCGATGAACAAGTACCTGCGCACATAACAACCAAATACCCAAAGTGAACAATATTTGAAGAGAATCAAAGATATGAGCATGTATGGGACAAATGTGACAATGCACGTGCGTACCTGACCATGAAATGGAAAAAATGCACCCCGGGGGATCGGGATGAAAAGTGACCCAGTGACAGCTATGATGTAGGTGGCAGGATGTTGATCCCGTGGCTGAAGACGGTTTGAAAAATGGACACCTTGGGCTCCCGGAATGGTGAGTGGAAGTTTGGAAAAAGGCCTATATATAGTGGTAGGGCCCACATTGCCACCTCATTTGTACCTGCTGCAACAGTGACTGGACGAGAAGATTTCAGAGGAGATTTAGAGATTCAGGGAGGACGAGGCATCCGATCGGTGTTTTGCGAGTATCAGGTTAGTGGTCTGATCATCCTGCATAGAAATAGGGCTTCAATTTTTGGGCAGGGCTAGTACGGGGGGTCGTACAGGGGTAATTAGGGGATTTTGTATGGGGTGTGGGCCCACATGCATGGGAGATCTAGTGGAAGGCGCGCATAGGTGCGCGCCTGTCCACCGAATATACGCGCATGAGTGTGCGATAGGGGGGATTTAAGGCGCACCCTAGGGGTGCACCTGTGAGGTGGACAGGCGCGCATCAGTGCGCGCCTGTGAGTTGGACAGGCGCGTGCCAGTGTGCGCCTGTGAGTTGGACAGGCGCGTTGTTGTGCATGGATGTATGATGAACAAGCGTGCTCAGGAGCGCACCTGTGCAGTGAACAGGCGCGCATATATGCGCACCTGTATAGTGAACAAGCGCGCATATGTGCGCGCCTATGGGTGAAAAAACCGTGCCTTTGAGGCAAGGTTTTAAGGGTAAAAAACAAGTCTGTTTGATGTTGTTGGTGGGTAGCTGAGCTGATATAAGACTCTGTGTTGTGTGCAGGTGGCCAGCAGTGGCGATGTCTGTGTGGTGGCGAGAGAAAGACTGGGCCCAGTTGCGAGATGTTGTGGCCAATGCGGGGCCTGAGGTGCGAGCGACTTTAGCGACCTGTGGGTTGCTAAAGTTTTTTGAGTGCCTGTTGATATGGGCACAGGAGTATTTACTGCAATTCTTGCTCCATGTGTGGAGTCCGGAGCTGCACTACTTCCTTGTGCGAGGAGAGCAGATCCCCTTCACTGTGGTGGAGGATGTATATTTTCTGACTGGGCTCCCCTTTCAGGGAATACCCCTCCCGGCAGAGCCTGTGCTGCCGAGGGAGATAGCTCTTGTTACCATGGGTCGGCGATACTGCTCAGGTGAGAACTTCATGTATGGTATTGTGGTGAGTGTTAGTGCTATAGACTCCCTGGCTCATCGTTGCATAGCGACGATGATTGTTCGGGTATACGGGTCACTTGCGACCCAACAGATTAGTGGTGGCCAGTTGCTGGTGCTGGAGAGAGTGGTGGGCGGTGAGCAGTTCGCATGGGGACTAATGCTGCATGCGTGGATGATCACACAGTTGGACAGTTGTCGGTCCACAGGTGCAGGAGAGTTTGCATTTGGCTCGATCCTGGTAGCCTAGTTTTTGGAGAGGTTGTCAATGCTGCGCCCGAGGGTTCTGCTAGAGATGCCAAGGGTACGAGAGTCGCGCTTCAGGCGGTGGTCTACAGTTTTGGTCCGCCACGGTGGTGGAAAAGGTGGCCACTACTTTTCAGCGGAGGTGGCGTGGATATGGCGGCAGATGCCACAGGTAGTACTTCAGTACCCCTATGCTGGGGTTGACTTCTGGGGGGACCCGAACATGGTGCTACCTCCTGGGGAGGTTTTTGACCATCGAGGTACGCTTTAGCATTGTGCATGTTTTTGATCTTATGTTATTTTTGAGATATCAGTTCATATGTATGTGATATAGATGTTGATACAATCTATTTGTTTGTTGTTCTGTGCATGTGCAGATGTGGCACCTCGTGGGTGCGAGGTGGAGATGCAGAGAGTGTCGGTGCAACGAGAGCCAGAGAGACGACCGTAGGGAGAGAGACGGCGGCGGGATGATGCCACAGGGTGACCTGCTGAGCCTAAGAGGGCAGCGAGGAGGCGTCGGTTCGATGACCCTGGTGCAGGGCCATTACACGCTCATCCGACGGCAGCCGGGGTTGATTTTGATGATATATGTCGTCATCTGGAGACGGTGTTATAGGATGTGCCTGAGGGCATGTGGATATGCATCCAGGATGAGGGGTTCCTGGAGCAGTGTATAGGAGTACCGCCACCATGGCGGGCGATAGTGCGACGAGCAGCTGTGCTGGCCACTATGACTAGTGGACGCCTGCCGCCGGGGCAGGAGGGTCCTATGGGTGGTCCTCCTCCACCGCCTGGGGCAAGTGGGGGTGGGCCACCACCTCCTCCTGAGGGAGGAGCAGGTGGGGGTGCGATAGAGGCACCCTGATTGATGTATGATGTATATCTTTTTGTTGATAGGCTGGTGAGCCGGTTTTTGTATCGAGGTGCTGCATTGGCCTACGGATACATGTATTTTTTTGTATGTAAACATTCGGATGACCTGATGGGCCGATATATATATATGAGTATACATATTTTGAGATCCTGATGTTGTCTACATGTGTTTTTTTTTTATGATGATGATGTCTATTCTATTTGTATGCTGTGACAGGATGTATGAGATGTTTATGTATGTGTAGCTTGATGTGATATATACCAATCTAACACCATGTTATCTATTTGATCTGTTGTTCGATTCAATTGTCTTGGAATATGTGTAAATGTAATGGAATCAAAATGTCGAAGATAACAGTCTAACCTGCAGGTATTTGCGAAAGAGGCACGGATCGTGCACACGGTATACATTGTTGAGTTGGAGAACGACTAGTTGAGAGTCGAGGAAGACACTAAGGTGGAGAATATGATGATGTTGGGTGTTGGCCAGGAGGCCAATGACCGCAGTGCATTCGGCTTGGTTGTTGGTTGCTGGTCCCAAACATATGTCGCTTGAATGTAGCATTTCGTGTGAGGGGATGTATAGAGTCCAAGCCGCCGAAGCGAGATTTTGTGTCCAATGGTTGGCATCGTCGGCGTAACCAATGTGGTAGGCTAGTGGAGGAAGCATCTGTCAATAGCACAAAGGATAGTTTAGACAAGAGGGTAGGAGAAAAAAAATTAAAAACACTAACAAGAAGAAAAAATAACCTAAAGTAGAATGACTACTTCTAACCATAAAATTTCTTGAGGTATAACCCATTGACGGGTTCTTTGAGGGAGAGGCCTTCGGGGGAGGCCAGTATGTATGCGCCTTTGGTGAGGCAATGTTGGATGATGTAAGGGCCATGCCAAAGTGATTCAAATTTTCCATGGCCAAAGGTATCATGGGCGATATCATAGGCCAGGACGAGGTCGCCTTCGCGAAATGATCGAAGGTTGACATGGAGATCAAAGGTGGCCCTGGATCATTTTTTAGCTGCCTCGTTGTTTTGTAAGGAAGATCGACGATCTTCATCTAGAGACTCCAAGTTCAGCAAGTGCTTCTCCATTGGAGCAGTGTCAGGTAAAAGCTCAATTGCGGTGCACAGGGTGGGAATTTCGCACTCGATGGGAAGAGTTGCCTCGACCCCATGGACTAAATGAAATGGCATGAAACCTGTAGTGGTTTTTACTGCCATGAGATAAGCCCATAGCGCAGAAAATAACATATGATGCCAATTGGTTTTATGTTTATTAACCGTGCGCTGTAACATGGTCTTGAGGACTTTGTTCACTGCCTCGACCTGTCCGTTTGACTGAGGGTAATATGGTGAGGCAAACTCGTGAGAGAATCCTAACCGAGATGAGAGTTCGACGAAGATCTCATTCTCAAAGTATTTCCCATGGTCGGAAATGAGTTGGAGTGGTACTCCGAACTGGGATATGACGTGGTTAAAGAAAAAATGCGCTGCAGTGTCAGAGGTGTTGTTGAAGGTGGGCATAGCTTTGGCCCATTTGGTGAAGTAATCAACGGCGACAACAATGTATTTGTGACCATTGCTGGAGGGGGGATTACAAGTCATAAAGTCGATGCCCCATTTACAAAAGGGGCCTGCAGTAATGACAGGGTGAATAAGAGAGGGGGGAGCGCGGGCTTTGTTGGCATAGAGCTGACATTGCTCACATCGTTTCACGGCATGAATGCAATCATGAAACAGGGTAGGCCAAAAGTAATTGGCCTGGATAATCTTTTGAGCAGTGGATATACCCGAAAGATGGCCCCCGCATGCGCCTATTTGGCAGTTGTTTAAGACTATGTCAGCCTCGTCAATAGTCAGGCAGCGATGAAGAATGGTGTCGACGCCCTGCCGATATAAGATGTTGTCGATGAGGAGATAGCGGGGGGCCTGATGGCGAATGCACCGACGATCATCTCGTGATAGGTGGTTACCGAAATTTTGAGTTCGTAGGTAGACGAGAAGGTTGCCATACCAAGGATCATCAGAAGTGATGTAGAAGAGATGTTCGTCAGGAAATTCGGTGTTGACGGGGGCACTAGGTGTGTCAGAGGGGAGGGTCGTGACAAGTTCAGAGAGAACGAGGGCCTTCTTACTCTTAGGTGTTGAGAACTCGAGGTCGTACTCCTGAAGGATAATGATCCATCGAGCAAATTTTCCATCCACTTGTCGACGGTTGATCAAGTATTGCATAGGGTTGGAATCCGCGATGACTTTTGTGGTGTGAAGCAGAATGTAATGGCGCAGTTTCTGGACTGCGAGAACAACGGAAAGAGCAAGTTTCTCCTCGTGTTTATACTTCAAGGGTGGCCCTGAGAGGTTCTTACTAACGTAGTAAATGATGTGTTCACCATTGTCATCTCCGAGATGGACGAGGACGCTGGCTACTGATACAGCTGATGTTGATACGTAGAGGATGTAGTCACGATTGTAGTCAGGTGCGCTAATCAAAGGTGCATTGGAGAGCGCTGCTTTAAGATCATCAAATGACTGTTGGGCATAGTCATCCCAATGAAAAGGGATGTCGTGACGTAGTAAGCGAAGGAAACCGTGTGCGCGTATGGTGTAATCAGGAACAAAGCATCTAAGAAAATTAGCTTTGCCCTGTAGACTCTGAAGTTGTCATAAATTCCAAGGAGGTGGAATTTCGGTGATAGCTTTGACTTTAAGGGGGTCTACGGTAATACCGCTGTGGGAAACGATAAAACTGAGGAGGCGCCCTGCGGTGACACAGAACACACACTTGAGAGGGTTCAAGCGGATGTTGTACTGACGACACCGTTGAAAGATGATTCATAAATCATCGAGGTGCTGGGTGCGTTTCTTGGATCGAGCTGTGAGGTCGTCCAAGTAGGCGAGGATGATTGCAGCCAAATCGTGAAAGATGTATGTCATCACCCACTGGAAAGTTGCGCTGGCATTTTTTAAGCCGAAAGGCATGACACGATATGCAAAAGTACCCCATGGGGTAATGAATGTGGTTTTATACTGATCGGCTGGGTGGATTTGAATTTGGTTATAGCTAGAGAATCCATCCATAAAGGAGAGAGCTTCGTGGCCGGCGCAGTCGTCGATAATTTGATCGATGAAAGGTGTTGGGAAGTTGTCTTTGGGACATGCGTTATTGAGCTTGCGAAAGTCAGTGCAAATGCGGATAGTGCCCTGTTTTTTGTCGACGGGTACAGGGTTGGAAACCCATGAGGTATAAGCGATGGGGTAAATAAATCCAGTCGTACGCAATTTGTCAATTTCGGCTTTGATAGTCGCGGCCTTGGATGGGTGTAGCGGTCGTTGTTTCTGGCGAACTGGTGTGATGTCAGGCCAGGTGTCGATGCGATGCTCGACAATAGAGGGTTCGAGGCCAGGCATTTCTGTGTATGACCAGGTGAAAATATCCCTATATTCCTAGAAGAGGGCTTTATATGCAGCGATTTCCTGAGGAGTGCAAGCGGCTCCAATGATGATTTCTTCGACGATGCCATCTTTAATGGAAATGTCGATTTTGATGGTGGGGGAAATGTTGGCCAGATTACCTTCTTCAAAAGCGTCGGGGGCAGGAATGGGATTGTTGAACCAATCGATAGGCCCTGATGGGATAAAATCTTTGGTTTCGACCACATAAATGGGGTTTTGGTTGGGAGGCATGAGGGCTTCCTGTGGAAGGAAGAGTGCACGATGATGGAGTGCATCCCAGGGAGAGTCTGAGAATTGTAGCTCTTCCAGTATTTCCTTGTCGCATTGGAAACAATGGGAATATAAGGGGTCATGAGGAGTGACCTCGGTGACAGTGTGGTTGCCTCTTGATGGAAAAGCAGGGGGAGAAATGTCAGGAGATGGTGAGGGTTCACTCGACATAAACCATACATTGAAGTACTGAGGGGTACCTGTGGTGGTTGGGTGGAGAATTTCCGTAGGGGAATGAGCAGGAGAGTTGGGTGGGTTACGGGGTAAATCCTCAGATACGTCATCTAAGAACCAAGGAGGCGTTGGGAGTGCCTCACGTTCAGGTGAAATGACATGAAGATCCTCGAGTGGCGAGGTAATGTCAATTATCTCTTCTACGGGTTGGTGACGCAGGGTCAATTGACGTTGCCTATATGAAAGGATCATAGGAAACTAGTATGTAAAATGAGCTAATGAATTGCAGAGAGAGCAAGGGAATCTCATGTGTTCATTGACTGAAGTGGTGACATAACGGATGTCAGTGATATTTGAAGAGGACATAGCAAGACGTGGGTTGTTCTAGAAGTTCTGGCGTACAGCCGCTAATGTCTGTCGAAAGCGTGGCAGTGCTGGGCAATGATGGGTATAATGGTCGTATTCTGAACAGATAGCGCAAGCATATTTGGTCCTCAACCCTTTACTACTGGAAGGTTGGTTGGTAGTAGGACTAGCAGTAGTGACGGGTGTTATGGGAGTTGGATTGGGGGGAATCAAATTCCATAATTCAGGTAGGGATGGGCAATTGTTGGTTTGGTGATCCTCTTTCTCACATAATGTGCAAGGTGGTGGGATGCGTGGAGGAAGTGGAGCTGTGGGTTCCTTCTTATCTCTCATGCCCCCAGCTGTAGCAGGGGGGTTAGGGAGTATGGGGGTAGTGGGGGTAAGGACGGCAATCGTCATGGGGAGGCCTTCCTGTGGAGGCAGGGATGGGCGAGGGACCATCTCATGTGGATGTAAATACCACACTGGGATTGCTAACACCATATTAGGTAGTGTGAGTGTTGCGGCTACCTGGAAAGCTTCGATACCGGGTGGAGGGTAAAAGAAGTGAATTTGAGTGAGGGGTTGGGGAAGTTTATCCCAAATGGGACTATGCCCCTGAGGGGATGTGGATTCATGGACCGTAGGGGTCAACGAGTGCGCAGAAGGCTCCTGTGGGAGTGGTTCTGCGACTATTGAGACGTCAGGAATAACTAAAGCCTCCTGAGGAGGACAAGCATCCTCCGTGGGAGTTCCGTTAGATGAGATGATGCATACTTGATTAGGGGGAAGGAGTGGTGGTGCTCCATGGTATGTCCCTAATAAGGATGGATCTTTGAAAATCCCAGGACCCATCTCTACGAGTGGGTATGTGTCGTGGTTGGTGTGGATGAGAGGAAGAATGTTATCAAGGTTGGCAGATGGGTTAGGCTCATAATGTGAGACTTGGTCGATGGTCACAATCTTCCCATTGTGAGGGAACATGATTGTCTGAAAGACGGAAGAGGCCACTGCCTTCATAGCATACATGTAGCTACGTCCAAACAAGATATTGTAATCGAGCAGAGTGTCGATAAATTCTATGTCAATCAGAATAGTTTTGACCCCGAGTTCTACAGGGACATTTTGGAAGAGCCCTTCAGGAGATGATGGTCGTCTGTCATAAGCTCGTAATGTGATGGCGGAGGGTATGAGTTCTGGGGAACCAAATTTCTGCCATACTATTTTGGACATGATGCATGTAGATGCCCCTTCATCGATTATACACCGATGAACGGTGATGTTTCGTATTTTTACTGGTATTTGAATAGCGACCAAGGCGGGAAGACAAGGTTCGCAGCTATCAAGATCAAAGGTGATGAGTCGAGTATCGGCAGGGTCGACTGTCCCCAAGGCGGAAAGTAGTGATTTCCGCTGCGTAGGACAAGTCTAGAGGACTTCCAAGACTGACATGGCAGCTAGGGATTGTGCTAAGTCGTCTACCAAGCTATAGTTATGAGTGGCCCTGGCTTGTGGGTTGTGGACATTCCTGCCCAAGGGGATGCGAGGGATGCGAAGTGGTGGTTCGGCGGAAGGGCGAGGGATCACCAACGGGGGTTCCGTCGGTGCAAGGTTTGTCTCTGGAGAGATAGGAGTAGACTCAGCTAGTGTATGATACTGAGGATTGCATGTTTGCAGAAGGATTTCTTCCTCACTGGTGAGGAGAATTGTTCACTCTGCTAGATTGTTGGGGTTGTGGTATTGACCTACCTGAGGTGGGGGATGTTGTGTGTCATGTTGGGTGTTTATCACACCTTGATGTGGGATAGGATTTTGTAGTACGGTGGGAGGGGGTTGTTTCACGTATTGTTGTGGTGCCTGCTGAGGGGCAGGTTGTGCCGGAGAAGGGGGAAGGCTCCCAGAGTCTTTTAACCATTTGAAATCAGCAATCTGGGGGCAATGGTGAGTGTAATGACTGAACTCACCACAAAGGGCACAAGGGAAGATGGTTTTGACATTATTCCTCCCTTGGCGTTTGTTTTTATTGCCCCCTTGGGGGTTTTGGTTCCCTTGGTTCTGGTTGCCCCCAGTGGGTTGGTGCTGTGGTGGTTGATTCCCGCCTTGACCAGGGTTGTTGTTATTCCAGTTCAGTCCTTTCTTCTTGGAATTGTTCGATGGATGGGTTAGATTGGTTGTGTTTAACTGTTCGAAATTTTGGTATTGTTGAGCAACAGAGGGTTGAACAAAGTTTACCCCTGCATGAGGATATGGGGGAGCCATGGGTTGTGGAGGACCGGGAAATGGAAAGTATGTATTCTGTGGTGGTACCGATCTGTAAGGTACATAGGAAGGTGTAGTGCTTTCACTAGTACTATAAGCTGATGTTGAGGGGGTACCACTGGTTGTGGGAAGAGGTGGATGTATGGGAGGTGCCGGTGGTGGTCCACTAATGGGTGGAGGTATAGCAACAGGGTATGGCTGTTGATAAGGGGGTGGGGGGTAATAAGAAGTGCCCCCATAAGCCGGTGGGTATTGAGGTGTTCCATACATCGGTGGTGGTTGAGGTTGTGGACCAAGGTGTGTGGTGGCACCTATTAGTCCGTCTGCTGAGTGAGACATCCCAGGTTTGTCTTGACCAAATGGCACAGGTTTTAGAATATCATGAAGTACGTGTATAAGTATCCTGACTGTGCGTAAATGAGATCATATTGTTGGGATTTACTAATGGCTTCCTCTTCAGATTGCGGGAAGGTGGAAGCTACATCTTTTCCAAGGAGAGAGACAAGTGATCTAAGAAACTAGTCGATACATTGTTGCTTGGTGGTTTCTGCTTTGCACAAACTACGTCGCCTACGCCACTCATGAATGTGGTCAGCGATGTGTGTGGTTGAGGTTTGTTTGAAGTTAGATAGTAGTTCTAGACCATTGTCGTGGCGGATGGGTAATTGTAAGAAGGTTAAGAATGCTTTGGCCAATGACTCAAAGGTTGTGTGGGACCCAGATTTTTCTTCGACATACCATTTGGCTGATGGGCCAGTAAGTGTGCGTTGAAATAATCGTAGTCTGATGGAATCATCCATAATGCTATTGGAAGAACACCATAGATGAAAGGTCATGACATGGTTGGCGGGGTCATCTCCTGCCTTTCCTTCAAACTTTGGTATGTCTGAAGGAATTTTTGTTGGCATTGCAGGCCATGTGGCGTCATGCAATACAGGATCATTAGTGAGCTTGGTGAGATCTGGTATGTTGAGAGAGGCCAAATATGGCATCTGTAGTGGGGTGGGAGGGTTAGCTCCAGCCATAGTGTGTTTTGAACCTGACCCTTGATGGGGACTAGGTGGGTTGGTGCTCCCTCCTTGAGAGGAAGTGGGTCCCCCACTTCCGTACAAAGGAGAGCGAGTGAACGGATGACCTTGGGAAGTTGACCCAAGTAATGTAGAACCAAGCAAAGCTGATCCTAAGATGGTAGCACTCACAGAAGTGTGTGAAGGAGGTACCTATGAGCGGGTACAACCAGATACTCCCCCTAAGATAGGAGGGAGGTTGAGCAAGCGTCGTGAACGACGGGGGTTCTGTGGTTCCCCTATGATGTCAGACTAGTTGTGTGAAATGTGTGCAAAAAGTGATGAGAGAAATATAGGAACAAGAGCCTTTGCTGTGACTGTTTTACACAATATATATATCCAAATTAAACTGTAATCAGTTGTGCATCATACATAAATGAGAAAGAAGCATATATGTGGGTAAGAGGGTTTTGTCCATGTGGGGAAATCAAAAAGAAAGCAAATACTCGTGTCCTAGAAGACGTAACGTCCTTTCTCTCAAATAGCACTGGACCTTCCAATAGTACTCAACAGTGGGGTCTGAAGTCACCGGAAGAGAAACTAGTGAAGGATGAAATAATTGGTTATAATGAGGGGTAGAGGGGCCATATCCCAAAAGAGCTGGCGATACTTCCCAATAGCCACACAAAATACAATCAAGGTGCGGTTGCAGCCCACAATCGCCACCTGGGTAGATGTCCTAAAGTTGGTCACTAGGTACCTCGGTCAAAGTGTGGCATTTAGATTTTCGGCCTAAGAAATGGGTCACGGGATGGATCCCGTCCAAGAGGTGGGTGCCTCAAGGGGGGATTCACAGAACAACCGGACCTCGGCCTTCAACCCTTCACGGGTATCTCCCTACCTTATGGTGATTGGAACACTTGACTTGGAGGATTTGAAGTTCCCTATTTGTCAACCTCTATGTTTCGAAAATGTGAGAACCAGGTAACAGGGAGTTATTTGGATGCCTATCCCCGAAATCCTACCTAGACTAAAAATTTCTTTTGGTACCTCCTGTGGAGGAAAACTTTGTGAGTTTTTAGAAAGTTTTTAGATGAAGTT
This sequence comes from Picea abies, assembly GCA_900067695.1. Lineage (NCBI taxonomy): Eukaryota > Viridiplantae > Streptophyta > Pinopsida > Pinales > Pinaceae > Picea > Picea abies. The sequence continues at coordinate 29,529 of CBVK0103850266.1, forward strand.
GTTTTGTGAGGCTGGGGGTGAAAACCAACCTCGTTTGATTAAAAGTGGGAGTGGATAGTCCTGTCAAGAAAAGATGGGGTTTTTTCGGAATCCCTTTGGAGGAAACGTACTTAGACCTCCACGTTTCGAGAATAATCTATGTGAGTGAGAAGAGACTTTTGTGTGTGAGTGAAAGTGTGCCAAATTTTAGTTAATTAGATGTCACCTTGCTGCATGTGGACTTCGCTTGGTCCTTACAAGAGTTTGATTACCTAATTAGCTAGATGTCATTGGTACAACCTTGCGGAATTCAAAAGCCCTAGGAAGCTAGCATGTGGACATGTGGGTCCGTTACTATCCTTTAACTCCCTATGTGTGACGTAATCTAGAAAAATTATGAAACTATCCTAGATTGAACATGTGGGCATGTATGGGCCCGTTACAAACCTTTAAACTCTCCTAGTTTTTTTATCTAAGAAAGCGAAATTCTAAACACTATCCTATCTTTGTGACATGTGCTCATGTATGGGCCCGTTACAAATTTAAGATATGTTTGAAAAATGAAACTAAGAGGGGTCCCAAAAGGACCTTTGTCCTCACCTAAAGGTTTTGAAATTTTGTTAAGGGAGATGAGATCGTTTTTCACAATCTTTTTCTGATTCTCAAGATCGCTTGAAGGCGCAAGAGAAGAGCATACTCAAGGATTGTTACTTCAATTTCTAGTCCCAAATGTGAGTTAGATGTAATTAAATATGATTGTCCACTTATGTTTGTAAATCAAAACTAGTCATCCATGTGGCAAAAAGAAAAGAAGGGAAAATGATTTTTATCCTCCTAAGTGCCTATGTTTGGTTGACTAACCCCTTTATATTATGAGGGGACTAAGTGTAATGTGACTTTACAGCATTTTTGACAACATATTTAAGAAGGCAGATGGCCTTTCCCGCATCCAAAGCACTTACAATGAAAAATTTTAATCAAATGCACGGCCCCTAGTGCAGACAGAGGTGCACAAAGCGCAGGCGCGCGAGCAGAGTTGATAAAGAAAGCGCATGCACGCGGAGGAAATCCATTACGAAAGCGCATGCATGCACGATGCACGTCTGTGGGGTGGAATACTCGCGCACCTGTGACAACTGGCTGAGAAAGAAAATCCGGATGGATTTCTCTCAATTCTCCTTTGAATTGACTAGTTAGCAGGTCGGCAGAGGTCGGTTTGTGCACCTGCAAGTTAAACAAACTAAAAGGAAAGAAAAATAAACCCAAATGAGGGAGGAATTGATACCTTCTCCCCAGTATGGTCACCAATCTGTTTGCACCCAATTCGTCACCTTGGTGAGCAAATAAGGGGTGCTTACATGCCCAGTTGGGTCTTTCTGAGCATGACAGCTGTAGAGGAAAGAGTTAGA